>CM076575.1:21979973-22135970 GCA_034641835.2 Pinus albicaulis
TAACCATTGATCAGCTTTCTTTCATTGGTCCTAAAGTAACACCTAGTCTACCATCACCCCTTAATGGTCCTTACACGCTAGTGGTATCTTCCACGCCCAGTTTAATTACGTAGAAACCTATTCCATGCCTGCATCCATTGATGGTTCAATCAATGATGTAGTTTACCATGTACTAGGGGCATCGGACCCTGATTTCTACCGTGTCATTCTCCCATCAAATGAGAACCTCTTGGAAGCCATGACTTCTTATGAGTCATGATCAAGGTCACCAGAGCTGAGTTATTTTCTTGTTCCAAGCTCCTTAAAAAATGAAACAAGGTGTCGTGAGGATAGTTCTTTAATATGTAAACCTCGTTAAAAAATGAAATAGGTCCCTATGAGGATAGTTCTTTTACTGTGTCAACCTCGCTAAAAAATGAAACAAATCCCCTTTCAATTTGCGTATTTGATTAGATCTCTTAAAATCCAAGTCGAGTCTTTCACTTGATCTCGTAAATGAACCATCATTCCATCCACCTGTTAGTAACCAAAAGTCCACTTAGGTGAATGAAATGAAGTTTGGGGGGCATGTACCTCAAATTGAGTCACCATGTTGGGGGCATGCAAGATTTTCCAAGCATAGTTTCCATGTTTCAAGCTTCTGTAAAAATGAAACCAGTGTCAAGCATATTTTATCTTTGTTTCACACTTATGTAAAAATGAAACCAATTCCAAGCATAGTTTTCCATGTTTTCAAGCTTGTGTAAAAACGAAACCATTCTCATTACACTTCTTGTGATTTCCATTTTATCAATTTGTTTTTTCAGATGAACCTTGGTTTTCTCATTCCATCGTCACCATCTACTTGGCCGATCATATGCCTTCACTTGGTTGTTTTACTCATTCTTGAGAAACTACTACGATGAGTGGTCTTTTTATCCAACCTCTTCATCTTTTACATGTTTTTAGCAGTTCCACCATCACAGGAACCAGTTGCTATCCTTTATACCACTCGTTCCTCTAAGTAGAGTCACCTTTAAGCTCGTTTTTAACTCTCAAAGTATGAAAATATTGTCGACTATTTTTCATTTTGAACTTGTTAAAGTAAATAAAATTTCGTTTACCCAATATACGTTTACCCTTTTTTTGGGCTGGAATAAACTATTTACGAAAAAGGAATAACTTAGTTAATCCTGGCTAAGAAGTTCTCTCGAAATTTGTTTTCTACCTTTTCGGATTCGATGGACTATCTACGAAAAGTGCCTTACGGAATTTTCTTTTCAACCTCTTTTAAAACTCTCTAAAAATGAAAAGGTGCCAAGTTTTACCTTTGTCAGACTCTTTAAAATTTAACGACATTGGACTCGTCATTATGATGCTACCGAGTTCCTCCTTCCTAGGGCTCATAAAATGTACTGAGATGAATTTTTCCCAAGGACAAACTTATACGACAAGCATCTGCTATCCCCTTCAAGCTTGTATTCAAAGATAATTGAGGTACTCGCTAGAAATGGTGGGGAAAAATGGAAGTATTTATCAGTTGTGTTATCTCTAAATTGTTACTGTTGGGCTGCTCCACCAGACAACTTAGAGTAACTCTTTCAAACCAAATTTTTACTGAGGATTAGCCTCTTCAGCTTGAGAGGGCTCTCTCAAATTAACTTGCGATTTGTTCAATTATGATTCAATCAGATGGCTAACTCTGTGTTATTGACTTGAATGTGTTTGATTTCAGGTGAAAAATGTGTAGGGTTCACTACCATTGGGCTTATGGAGTCAGTGTTAGGAAATTCAATGACAATGGCTCTCCTTGTGGAAGATGAGGAATGCAATGTTTCAATGAAAGGATAACAAACACATAAATATTCAATGGCTTAATATTCAAAAGAATTCAGAGCATGAGGAACATGAATTTTGAGTAATTAAACATCAAGCTATTGAAAGAAAAATATTAAGATACATAAGACATAAGCTCATTGAAACACCAAAAAAATCTTAGGTGAAGAAGAAAACACAGTCACTGTATATTACTGATCATCAAAAATTTACAAAGTGGTAGTGTCAAATAACATTCTCCGACCCTTTCTCATTCGAATTTATGCCTATTAATAGGCTTTTTTCAATTACATTGGATCTTCCCATCTGGCTAGATCATCGAACCATCATCTTTGACACCTCTCTTAACAATAAACTATATTCCTGGAACTAAAATAGACACCTAATAACTTTAGACTTATAAGCCTATTAGGACTCTACCTTCCATTTATTACATTCACTTATCTGTAGAATTGGATAATTACATCGATGATAACAAAGTGCTCGAGTGGCACTAACCATAACCAAGACATAAATACACCCACTAGATTTAGGAACTAATCAACCTACTTTTAAGGAGAAGATAATCATGAAATTTGATCATTGTCTTTATGATGAGCTAGAACAGATGACACCTTTGTCGAGGAACAAATCCATGTTGGAGTGTTCCACTGATACCCTTTAATGCCTCCACGTGGTTGGCTAGCCTTCAATACACCTTCAAAACACTAAAGTACTACCAAATGCTATTCGCTGCAAAAACAGAGTCAAATAGGCAGTTTCGTAACGTAATTTGGTAGCAATTTAATTTCACCTATCTAGGTTAATATTTATCTTTCCTCTCTGATTTGAATGTGTTTGTTGGACAAAATAAGATAAATACAAATTTTATCCTCCTTTTATTTCCACCCAAACTATGATTTTTTGCAAAAAGTAACCTACAGGGATTTCGTAACGAAATCTGGCCTTCAAGCTCGGGCTCCGCTACGAAATTGCCTAATTCGCAGAAAAACACAAAATTTCCCTTTTTCCTCAAAATTTCACCTTCAAAACTGGAAATGATGGTTCTTGAATGCTGTGAAATTGTCAAAAATATTTTAGGCCAACTCTTCAAACTTTGGGAACTCCATCTTTAGTAGTAGAAGGTTGTATCTCCTCAGGCTCATTTATCAATTTGATTTTAAGTCCTCTTTTCTTCAATTATGCCTGAATCATCTCCATTTGATCCTCTAATTCTTTAACCTGACCCTTGAGCTTCTTCCTTTCAGACTGTAACCATAGGTTTCTCTTTCTGGTGTGTTTCATTACTCTTCTCAAAGGAATTGTTCTTTTCAGCAACTTTTTGGCATTTGTTAGTGATTTATCATATTGGTTAAGTTGATCATTTACTTCTTCATTGAAATATTCTAGCATCTTTATGTCCACCTTGGCCTCCTGTAATTCTAACTTGATTTCAATGACCTCTTCTCTGGCCTCTCTTAATTTTTCCTTCAATACCTGCACTTCAGTTTTTTCCACCATATTCTCCTTTCCTTTCCTTTTCAAAAAAACTTCTTTTGTTGTTGGAGACAAGTCTATGATGTCTTCTATGATAGGTTGCTTGCCTTTGTAGACATCTTTTTTATTCTTATTTTCCATGACACCCTTTGCAAGTTGCAACCTAGTAAGTGGTTTCCTTGACTGAAATAAGAAACCTGCATATTCTCCTGCAAAATCAAGCTTTTTAACAGTCTTACCTTTCTTTTTATTCTTCTTGTCACCTTCAATGTCTTCAGCTCTGACAACTGGAGTCTCATTAATATCTATATCTTGGAGGATGTCTTCAAGATTTCCCTTTCCAATTGTTTGACTTATAGTTATCCTCCTGCTACCATGCTTACTAATATTTTATTTGTTGTTTGTAGGTGATGGTTGTGGGATTTCTTCCTCTTGTATAGGTTCTGTCTCGACATCAGTTGGCTCTAGGATAGGCTCTGCCTCTTCTTAATTTACACCTTCTGTCACAACTGGAGATGAAGTAGCTTTTGGCTTTGGAGTTTTCTTAGGTGTCACTGAATCAAATTCATAACCACTGAGGAAAAGGAAAGATGCCCAGTCTCTATTTAATTCCTTCAATTCCTCCAGCACTAAGAGTTTAATCAAACCATTGTGAAATATTGATGTCTCACTGCCTTCAGCCCTGGCTTGAAACTTATCACACATCTTCCCTAAGCTCCTAAACAAAAAGAAAAAAAGATCAAGGGACTTCTTACCAGTGAAATGTAATAGGAGCATGAAATGGTACAAGTAAACCATATGAAACCTCCCCTCACAAGTAAAGTACTTCTGGATCACAAACAACAGTTTAGAATAATTCTCCTTCATATATCTCCTTGGAATCCCAAATGCCATGTTAGCTCCAATGTGTTCTGGTTTAACAAACTCATCACAACTCTACATCTTGAATTTAGTGGCTTTGAACCACTCTTCACCCTCTCTTGGTATCTCTATGGACTGAGAAAGGTATCAGGTGACACTGTGAAATTTAAAACCCCCACCTTCGAAGTTGTGCCTGTAAATTTCACTGCAAAATCCTTTGATATTTGAGCATTAAATCCTTCAAGCTTTTGACATAATTTCACACATTTGACATTTCTGAATGCTTCCACAAAACTGGGGTCTTCATTTAATAACTTTAGGTCTATGGGCTCGTATCTCACACAAGAGCCTCCCTTGTTCACCTTCTTCTTCATAGCCATTCTCCTTTATAACCACATTGTCTCCTTAACTGTGACACTTGCAAATAAAAACACTAGACAACAAGCTGCTTGCGGTGGGAGTCAACTCCTCAAATATGATATTGAAATGCTGCATACAAGACTCGAACAACAGATGACAGACATGTGTTTAGAGATGAGTTTAAAGAGATGGAATTTGAAAGTGGGGAAAATGATGCCAAATGTGGGAGTAAAATATAATGATGAGGGTATTTATGCTTTTGCATGCTTGGGTGATCATGATAACGAATTGGATGACCTCACCTTTATCCCTAACCATTATAGCTTTGAAAACTCATTGCCCTCTATTTTTATGCTGAAAAACATGATTCTGCAGCGAAGACAGTATAAATCTGGCACATTCACTACGGAATTGTCAGGTAATCTGCCATTCTGCAGTTATATTCATTACAAAAAGGTGAAAAAACAAAGAGGTGGTATTTGTTTGATTTGAAACCATGCATATGAACCTAAAGTGGAATTTGGTGGATATCACTGACATGACATGACTAATGGGGGGTTTTTAACTTAGGGTGAAGGTTTATTCCATGTGTTTTTACATCAATTTCATGAACCAAACTATTGATACAAAATGAAACCTAGGTGAGTGACCCTATCAATAAAAATTGAAAATTTATGTGTGATAACAAGTTGTGTCGGCAATATGTCGCTCTTGAACATGAAATTTATTTGCAATTCGTGTCAAGTTGGGATATCCTACATTCGTCACTTTCCCTCCATGGGCTTGGGAAATCTGTTTGCCTCTCATTCAACTACCAATATTGTTAACATGACCTCTGATTCCATTTTAGTCAAATACTTCCAAAATCCGGAGTCATGTCACCGATATGTTCAAGAGTAGTTCCTTTTGGAGTTCGTTCATTACATGATTCTCTGTTCAGTCTTGATTCACAAACATCTTGTTTCCTCTGTCTCACGTCAATGATGTGGGATACATCATGGCCCTCCTTCGACAGATCGCTTCATGTTGAATTCAGCTCGTTATCCGGGAAGTTGATCTAGAGACTCCCTTTTAGTACCTTAGAGCCTACATGCGCTAATGGTAGTTTTTTTGCATTCAACGATAGGTCCACCTCATTGGCCTTCGATTGAGTGATTTCACGAGTGTTCAACTTCATTTCCTTATTCACATCTCGTGGATTTTATTGCTAGTAACTTGAGGGCCATTGTCATTATTGGTGGTCTCTCTCGTGCATGTTAAAAATTTACATCATTAACTGGTAATCAGGCGATTTTCTTGCATGTTCAACTTCAAATCACTCATTCACATGCCTAAATTTGTATTTGATTGGGTTGTGACGGAGTGCAAGACCCTGGGTTTTTTTTTAGTCTAAGTTGCGAGGCAATATGAGTTATTCATGATTGTATACATGACTATTTTTGATGGATGGTTGCGACCATACCTGAGTCCATATTTGTGATCCTTCTTATTGCTGGATGGTTGTGTCCATACCACGGATCCTATTACATGATCTCTTTTACGAATGGTTGTGCCCAGCCTTATACTCATGTATTTATATCAGAGATTTCAGTTATGTATATATGTACTTGATTCGTAGGTTTTCCGACGATGAAGTCTTGGTCCTAGCACGTACACGTAAAGCATTTCACCCCTCACTCTCATTCTACCTTCATGCTTTAGGGGGCGTCTATTACACAAAATTTTGTCACTGTCCTTGTACTCCCTGTTCCCAAATCCTGGAGGACCCTTACAGTGATCCCTGTGTACTTTTTCCATCATGAAAATATGCCTTTGGATCCCTTACATTCTGAAGAACAATCTCTCTCTTGATCATTGTTTGGTCAATTTAGTGTGTCCTAAATTGCTGCATTTAATTTGTCAATCCGGGATTCGTAAGCTGATGAAGTGCGACGCACTATATGTGCAAGATAACCTATTTCTTAACTTTTTGTCGTTTTTGGTTTTCTAAGGTGAGATGGAAATTCTAAAATAAAAGCAAGTATGGTTATGTTTATTCAAGGAAATGATATCCTCTATAATGATTTACCAACTTGAAACTTAAAAAGGAATTTGAAACTTACAATGACAAAACTTGAAAGGAAATGAAAATGTGCTGCTGAAATGAAAAGGTGCTGTTAGTCTAATAAATCAAAACAGTGAAATATTGAGCATGAAAAACAAACTATTCTTGCTGCTGTCTAAACACAAAAGAAACTATGCTTAAAGAAATCCAAAATTGCAACAAAGTAAATCTAAATCATATTACATCAACTTGTCTTCTGATCCTTCATCATTAGTCCAGCTATGATTTTCGGAAGTAACCATAAACAACTTGAGTAACTGATATCTAACTTGCAGAAAGTAAACTAATATCAAACCACACATTCATAATTCAATCCCTCACCATCAGTCCAGCTGTGGCTTTCGGAGGCAATTGAAGATGTCATGCACAATTTAATATATCTAAATTTGCAGAAAGGAAACTAATACCAAACTACACATTTCATAATACAATCCCTCACCATCAGTCCAGCTGTGGCTTTCGGAGGCAACTGAAGATGCTATGAGAAGTTTAATATATCTAAATTTGCAGAAAGGAAACTAATACTAAACTACACATTTCATAATACAATCCCTCACCATCAGTCCAGCTGTGGCTTTCGGAGGCAACTGAAGATGTTATGAGCAGTTTAATATATCTAAATTTAACTACTGAAGCAAATGAGCAAAACTGAATTAAACAAAGCAGTACTGAAATTAAACAAAAACTAAGAAAAACAAATTAGCAGCAGAACAATGTTAATTCCATGTCATTAGTCAAAAAGTTATGCAAATTCCCGGGCTGCCTATTTATAACCTGAAACAAGAACACTGATCAGTTTAACAATAACATAAAACATGAAAGACAGAAGTAAAATGGAAAGCATGAAAGATTATAAACAGAAATGAAGCATATATATCATGAAAGATGCAATGTATAAACATGTGAATGGATTATGGCACAATGAGCTTTAAGGAAATAAAACAAGAACTATACAATAATGCACAGAACCTTGGCAAGTGCAGGGGCCCTCTACACCAGCCTTGGCAACAATCTTCAAGTATGAATTACGTTTGGAAACAGTCTTCTTATATTAAAATGCAGTCATAACAGAAAGGTGATATTACGGCACAAGTGCAACGTAATTACATTACAGAGCAGACTAATAAAAGATAACATAGACTAATCCCATATGCATATGCAAACGCGTTATTTATAACAAAAGAAACATAACTAATTCCTAAAGTTTATGCTGATGGAGAACACGTAGACCATTACGTCCACGGATCTAGGATCATGGCCGTATTGAAAAGTAAAACTATGAGGAGTGGATGTTTGAATTCGGTTAAGGAGCCATGTACAGATGTTGATTTGTCCTCCGCAATTCAGAAACGGCCGTATGAACCTTCACATGACACGAAACAGAGTCCTGTCACCGTGAGACTCTACGGTTGACTTCCATTTGGACACCTTTGACCGCAGCTTCTTTAGATGAGTTTGCTCGAGCCAATAGGACACGAACCATGTCCACATCATTTCTGACTTGCCCATGTGGCTCGTTTTTCCTGTAGACACCTGTAACATAGAGTTTCACAAAATGGCTACGGAAAGTTGCAGCAGCTGCGGAAAGTGGCAAGATTCCGCAGCTAGATGAGCAAAATCTAAATAAAAAAGCAGACACAAAAATATAATTAAAAACCATGTTAGATGCTCTTTTGCAATTAATATACAATGATATTAACAAATTGGGAGGTTCAGGTGAGTGAAAAAGGTATAGAAAAGTGTATGGAAAAGATGCAGATTTGAGACTCAACATACCCCCACTGTGAAGGTGTTGCATGTCCTCATGCAACCAAAATTTTGATATTCCTTCCTTAGTTCATATGTCTTGATACTTCAGCCAGCACATCCAATCCTCTCCTCCTCTTCCTTGGTGCTGCCAACATTCTGGGTTTCTTCATTAAGCACCTAAATTTGATATTAACTAGTGCTCTGCTTAACTTCTGGCATTTCCTTTTCAATTTCTTGTTCTTCTTCTGCCATATTCCCAGGTGTAGCATGGTATTATCATAAATGATTTTGTCCAGTTTGCCTTGTTCCTTTAATGTCTCATTTTCATTTTTGATGTGTCTATTTAAAATCTCTAGCTCAAAGACTTCTTGTTTCAGTGATTGGACTAAATCATCCTGTACTGTGTGAGGCTGAATGGACGAAGTACTAGGACCTGTAGCTGCCTTTTCCAAAGATTCTATATAGTCATATACTTCCTGCTGCTTGGGGTCTATATCAGGTGTCATTTTTATTGGGCTGTCCCCAAAATTCCGTGAAGGAGAGTTATCTTCAAAATTTGGCTGAGAAGGGCTCACATCAACATCTTGCTGAGAATGGGATGGATTATGTTCAATGTCTGACTGAGAATGAAATGAACCAGGGTCACTAACTGACTGAGATGGTCTATGGTCAGCTGGGGACTGTTCAGATGTTTCCTCTCCCAAATCAATGAAATGAGGACCCTTCATTTGCGTTTTCCTCAATTTCCCCTTAAGTCTGCTGCTTCTTCTCACACGCTGTGGTACACTATCCTTTTGTTTTTGTTTTCCTTTCTCTGTCTTCTTGGCCATAGATGACTGTTTTTGAAGATAAACTAATCTTTCAGATAACACTTGATGATCTTCTTCTACAGAAGAAGGGGTTTGATGTATAGCCTCAATAGTTTTTCTCTCTTTTGGTGTTATTGGCTTCTTACCCTTGATTTCTTTCTTCTTCCTCTTTGACAGTCTCTCTTCCCTATCAGTTCTTTCAATTGTAGTAGTAGGAGTATTTTGAATTTCATCAATTGTTCTTTTTCTCCTACTTCTTCTTGTTGTGCTACCTTCAGGAATTTCTTGAGTAGGAGTAATTTGAGTTTCATCATTTATTCTTTTTCTTCTACTCCTTCTTGTTGTACTACCTTCGGGAATTTCCTGAGGTTCCTCAAAGAAATTTCTAATCAGAAATTGTTCCCATGTGTCTTTCTTCTCCTTTAACTCTTTTTCAATCAAAATTTTTACAAGACCGTGGTGATATAGATGTGGTTCTACATCTCCTAAATGCTTCTGAACAGTGACAGACATTTTCTTCAAGATATTTAATAGAAAATATGGGAGATTGAGAGCTTGATTATCTAGAAAATTCATCAGCAACCTGGTATGGTACATATACATGGACCCAAAACGACCTTCACAGGTAATGAATTTCTGAACAACTAGCAGCAAAGTAGCCCATTCCTCTTTCAATGCATGAACAGGAATTCCTCTTTTAAAAATAGTTATGTCCATACCTTGGTTTCGTAAGATTGTTCTCCAGGCTTCATCACTGATGCTTTTATTCTTAAACCAATGCTCACCCTCTTGAAGAAGTTCCGTGGCAGATGCTATAGATGCTTCATTGACCGCAAACTTAAGGTCTCCAATCTCTACTTCCAAGCCATTAAACGACCTTGCGAATGCTTTTGTCACTTCTTTATGATAATCTCTGAACTTTTGGATAAACCGCAACCACTTTGCTTTCTTCAATATATCCCTTACTTGCGGATATCCCTCCATGAACTTAGGTCCTTTCGGTTTTTCTCTTAGCAATTTACCCATTCTTCTTTCTGCTCTTCACAAATTTGCCTTGGAATCTTTTGCCTTTTCCTTTGGTCTTCAACTAGTTGCTCTTTATTGGTGTCTTGAATGCTCCATGTCTTCATTTTTGATCCTCTCACCTACATTTTATTTCATGATTATGGAAATAACATCTGGCTGTACATTCTTTTGAAAACAGGGTAGTAGCTGCGGAATCTGCTTCTGGCTGCGGAAACTGGAGTCAGCTGCGGAAACAGATGTCAGCTGCGGAAACTGACACAACTATTATTTGGATGAATGAACATGAACGGATGACAAATGACTAGATGGAAATGGTTATGAAAAAGAATTTTATTGATGAAATGGAATGAAACAGATAAAATGAAGTGGAATGGAGTGAAATGAAGTGAAATGAAATGGAATGAAGTGGAATGGAATGGAGTGGGTGGTCACAAGACTTGTGAAATGAAAGAGAGATTTTTTTTTGAAAAATATAGAGTGTCAGGTGTTCCTGATTTTCACCCTATATTTTCTGTATAAGACTGCCAATCAG
Organism: Pinus albicaulis; assembly: GCA_034641835.2. Lineage (NCBI taxonomy): Eukaryota > Viridiplantae > Streptophyta > Pinopsida > Pinales > Pinaceae > Pinus > Pinus albicaulis. Next base: position 21,990,706 of record CM076575.1, read on the forward strand.
TGATTGGTTTTCAGGCTTATACAATTTATTTTTATTTTTTTTTTTAACTGAAAAGAACAAAAACAGGCTGGTGGAGAAGAAGAATTCTTCTGTACCAGCCTGATTGCAGAACTTTCTTGAAACATTTTGACAAAATCCTCTTTTGAGAGTGGCTTATGATAAACTTTCAATCTATTGCCATTCACAATAAGAGGAGTTTGAAACTCATCAATGGTCTTGATTCTTACCACTCCATTGTTAAAGATCTTGTCAATCTCATATGGCCCAAGCCAATGAGTCTGAAATTTTCCTTGAAAATCTTTAAACTTGGAATCAAATAACAATGCCCAATCCCCTTCTTGAAACTTCTTTTCTTTGATATACTTTTCATGCCATTTAGCTCTTTGATATTGAACTAGATCAGTTCTTAGAATTGCTTCTTGTCTGATCTCATCTAGCTCATTCAACTGCTCCATTCTATGCTTTTGGGCTTCTGATAAGTCCATCCCCAACTGAAATGCTATCTTGAAGGTCTTGACTTGGAACTCAATGGGGAGCAAGACTTCTTTCCCATAAACAAGTTCATAGGGAGAATGTCCTGTTTTATTTCTCCATGTAGTTCTGTAGGCCCACAAGGCTTCAGGAAGCCTTTCTGCCCAATCTCTTCTATGTAGATGAATAGTTTTGGTGATGATACTTTCAAGAACTTTATTTGTGGACTCCACTTGACCATTTGCTTGCGGATGGTAAGGAGTAGATCTTCTGTGCTTGATTTTGTATTCTTCCATCAACTTCTCCACCAAGTTGGATGTGAATTGGCTCCCCTGATCTATCACAATTTCTCTTGGAACACCAAAGCGAGTAAAAATATCCTCATAAAGAAAATGAACAAATGAATTTTCAGTAGCAGATACTAATGCTTTAGCTTCTACCCATTTAGTAACATAATCAGTGCAAACCAATATATACTTCTTTTGCTTAGATGGTGGATTAATAGGTCCAATGAAATCTAAAGCCCATTTTCAAAGGGTTCAATGAGTACCTGTGTTTGCAATGGCATTTCATTTGAAAGGGTAGGTTTCCCTACTCTTTGGCAGCTGTCATACCTTTTGACATATTGTTTTGCATCTTTGAAGAGGGAAGGCCAATAATATCCTAAAGAGAGGATTTTATAGGCCGTCCTTTTGTCTGCAAAGTGTCCGCCGCATGGTTCATCATGACATGCCTTAAGAATATCGGGCATTTCATCTTCCCTGACACATCTTCTGATCACAAGATCTGGCCCTGTTTTAAACAATTCGTTAGAAATCCATGAATATTTTGAACTCTCCTGAATAATTTTTCATTTTTCACTTGGAAATAAATGTGAAGGTAGTTTCCCTATAACCAAATAGTTAGCAATATCTGCATACCAAGGAGTTTTAATAGTTACTGCAAACAAGTATTCATCAAGAAACTTATCCTCTACAGGAGAATCTTCTTTAGTATTCTGAATCCTAGACAAGAAATCAGCTACTGTATTCTGTTTTCCTGGTCTATCCAACACAGTAATATTGAATTCTTGCAAAAGTAAGAGCCATCTTGTCACTCTACCATTAGTAACAAGTTTGTTCATTAAATATCTAATTGCAGAATGGTCAGTATGAATAAAAGTTTCATAGCCTGTTATGTAATGTCTAAACTTATTAATTGCATGAACAACAGCTAAAAACTCTTTTTCATTCATAGTATAATTCAACTCTATGGGAGTCAAATTTTTACTGGTATAATAAATGGCATAAGGAACTAAATCTTTTTGACCCAACACAGCTCCTAGAGCTGTATCTGAAGCATCCGTAGAAATATGGAAAAGGAGTTTCCAATTTGGTCCTCTCAAGATAGGTGCTTCAGATATTCTTGTTTTCAAAGTTTCAAAGGCTGATTGACAATCAGGATCCCATTTGAATTCACAATCTTTTGTAAGCAATTTGAAGAGTGGAGATGCTATTTTAGTGAAGTTTTCTATAAATCTTCTATAGTAACTAGTAAATCCCAGAAAACTTCTAACATCTCTTTGACAATTTGGAATAGGAAACTTGGAGATGACTTCGACTTTTGATCTATCAACCTTAATCCCATCTCCTGAAATATGATGTCCCAAAACAATCCCTTCAGTAAACATCATAAAGCATTTTTCATGGCTTAATGAAAGGTTTGTTTCTTTACATCTTATAAGAAATTTTTCCAAATTTTCTAATGCCTCTTCAAATGAATTACCATAAATTGTAAAATCATCCATATAAACCTCTACACAATCATGGATTAGATCAGAAAAAATTCCTAGTACTGCTCTTTGGAATGTTGCGGGTGCATTACATAACCCAAAAGGAAGCACTCGGTAGGAAAAAGTTCCCCATGGACAAGTAAATGTGGTCTTATCTTGATCTTTAGGTGCTACCTGAATTTGATTATAGCCACTAAAACCATCCAAAAATGAAAAGTACTTTTTACCTGCTAATGTATCTAATACCTGATCGATAAAAGGCAAAGGAAAGTGATCCTTCAAAGTTGCTTTGTTCAATTCCCTGTAATCAATGCATACCCTCCATTTACCATTCTTTTTAGGTACTATAACCAAAGGAGAAATCCATCGGCTATCTGAAATTGGATAAATGAAGTTTACATTGAGTATTTTTTGGAGCTCTTCTTTCACTATCTCCCTAAGATTTGGATTCATCCTTCTTTGAGGTTGTCTGATTGGTCTACTGTTTTCCTCAATATAGATATGATGGATGCAAGTCTTAGGATCAATACCTTTCATGTCAGTATACTCCCATGCAAATACAGTAGAATGTTTTTGCAAGATTTTGGTTAGTTCTTCTTGTTGTGACTTTTCCAAATGCTTGTTGATATTCAATGTTTTTCCTGGAAAAATCTCAATAGTAGAACTACCAAACTCTTCCATAGAGTAAAGAGACATTTGTCTTGATGATAAATATTCTATGTCAGATTCCAACTGAAATTGTGTGGGGTCATATTCTGAAGATATCTCAAATTTTTCTAATGTGTTCAGAATTTGACTATCCTCACTGATTTCAGAAATGGTAAAGACAGGTTGTATAGTGTCCTCATCATCAACCCATTCATTGTCTCCTACTTCTGTGATTGCTTTTGCTGGAGGATACAAATTGAATTTCTTTGTCGAATTACCATTAGAAATGTACATGTCCCAGATCTACAACTAATAAAAGCATCAGCTGTGGCTAGCCAAGGTCTTCCTAAGATAAGTGGGTGCCCTCCTAGATTACTTTTGGGAGTCAAAATCATAAAATCTACTGGATATTCCCAAGAATATAAGGAGACTGAAATATCTTCTAATACACCATCTGGTTTAATAATTGATCGATCTGCAAGTTGCGGTAAAGTAGGTGTAAAAAGAAGGTTAGGAAGTTTTAGCTGGTCCATAGTCTGTCTACTCATAATGTTGATAGTAGCCCCTAAGTCAATCAATGTGTTTGGAATTTCTATCCCATTTATATGTGTCTTGAAAATTGGACTTCCTGGATCTACATACTTTTGCATGGTAATTTTTCCCATCATAATATCTGCAATTTTTCCTACCAGGTGGATTCTTCTTGTGTCTTTTAGTTTCCTTCTTGGTCTTTTGAAACTCAACTCCTTTATTGTTTTTGCTAGAATATGAATCTCTCGAATGGCTTGTAGCAAGGGAATCTTGATACAAACATTCTTCAATTCATCTAGAAAATCATAGTTAGGCAACAAGATTTGTTTTTCCACCCCCTTGTCAATTTGTAGTCTTTCGGGAAAAGGAGGTGTAGATAAAGATGCAGGTTGCTCAACTATAGGAGTTGTGGGTGTTGACTTTTCTTTTTCTTTTTGAATGTTTGAATTTTGAAGAGATTCTTCCTCAGAACCCTTATTGACTTGAAGAGAATCCTCCTCAGAGGTATCTTGCTCTTGAATATCTATAGAAAGTTTTTCTAAAACTCTACCAGATCTGAGTTGTACATCGTTGAGAGGAACAATCATATAGGTAGGAAATTGTTGTCCTTCTACCATATAAGTAGTTTGAGGATTCTTATTGTTAGGATTTGGCAATGGCTGAGCTGGAAGCTGATTTGTCTTTTGTTGGTATAGGAGCATGAGTTGAGGATTTGTATTTTGTTGAGAAGGTTGATGTTGTGGAAATGGCAATGAAAGTTGTTGTGGATTTTGGCTTGGAAATTGTGGAGCTTGTTGGTTTTGAAAAGATGGAGGATATTGATAAAATTGAGCAAATCTCCCATAAGGATTTTGCATTCCTTGTACCCATGGCTAATATGGATTTTGATGTTGGGGCCAAGGTTGTTGCCAAGGATTCCAATTTGGTGGGGTTTGAAGATTCATAGGGTTGTTAAACCCTTGAGTTTGTTGTCCCTGCCAAGGTCTTCTTGCAACAAAACAGAGAGATTCTACTGAATTTGGGTCTTCTTGAAAGACAGCTTTGAGTCGGGGAATTGAAGGACAATCCTTGGTCTCATGATTCTCTGAGAAAATTATACATGTTTCTACAACTTTTGCATCCAAGGGACATTCCCTTAAAGCATGTTTCTTCCTACATTTCGGACAAAAGATGGCTAAGGCATCTGTTTCTGCTTTCTGCTTGTTTTGGATTTTAAGGGTGTCTAGTTGTTCACTAAGGCTCCCTAAGATATCAGTTTTGAACTCATCAAGCATATTACCAATCTCTGCCCTACTTACTGATCCAGTTGCAGATTTGTTAGCCCTAATAAGAGAATGATCTCTAGGCCCTTTTCCTGTTTTAGATTTTCCTCTTGAGAGATGGACACATAGTTCTGTTATGTCACGAAGTGGAAGTTGAGAAATGTCTCATTTCCCCATCATGTTTAAAATATCTATCCATTCATCTCTAATGGCTTTTAATATGAGGGCTTTCAAGGTTTCATCATCTAAGTTGCTCATCTTTGCTCTTTTCAAGTTGTATTGAAATCTTTCAAGTAAGTCTTCCAAATTTTCATCTTCTTTTTGCATCATTTTGAATACCTCATCCTTGTGATTGATGGGCATACAATAGTCCAAATATCTATCCAAAAATGTTTGTTTCATATCATTCCAAGTCCTAATAGATTGAGTAGCTAATCCCATGAACCATTTCAAAGCAGCTCCCTTCAAAGTTGAAGGAAACAGTTTGAGTTTTTTAGAGTCTTCCATATAGTCATAGGTTCGGCACACGACTTCAAACTCAAACAGAAATGTTTCAGGATCCTCACTTCGCAATCCATAAAAGTTAGGGAGGACAGATGGTGAGATACTTTTCATTGTTGTATGAGTTTCCTCATCAACTATAGGGAATCCAAACAAGTTGTCTCCTTCCCTATTTTTACCATTATTTCCTTCACCATTGTTGTCTCCATTGTTTCCTCCTCTTCTACCTCTACCTCTACCTCCATCTATTACTTCCTCTGCCATGATAGTTTCTTTAGAGTCCTTAAAGTCCTCTAGTTCTTCTATCAAGGGAGGATGAGAGAGAGTCTCTTTGTTTTCTAAATGGGATTTAGTAGGTGGTATAGGAGAATCCTCTAATTCAGCTGCTCCTTGAATTCCAAAAATTTTAAGGCTAGGGGTAGATGGTGGTGAATCTGGTCTATGCCTTGAAGAAGATGGAGTTGTGAAAATCGAACTCTTGGCTTTAGCTATAAACCTTCCCCTAGAATCTCTTGCTCTATGCATGTCATTTTTTTTATTTTTTAAAAAGTTGGGCTAATAATTCTCTTTCCGATCTTCCAGATCACACTAGGTGCAAGAAGAGAGCATACTTAAGAAATTACTAAACCAATAACTCTCTTTTCTGATCCTCCAGATCACACTAGGTGCAAGAGGATAGCATACTTCAAGAAGTTATCAAGTTTTCCCTTCTTTTATGATTTTATGTTTTTTTTTTTTAAGAAATTGGCTACCTAGTTACACTTCCCCGGCAACGGCGCCAAAATGTTTGGTCAATTTAGTGTGTCCTAAATTGATGCATTTAATTTGTTAATCCGGGATTCGTAAGCTGATGAAGTGCGGCGCACTATATGTGCAAGATAACCTATTTCTTAACTTTTTGTCGTTTTTGGTTTTCTAAGGTGAGATGGAAATTCTAAAATAAAAAAAAAGTATGGTTATGTTTTTTCAAGGAAATGATATCCTCTATAATGATTTACCAACTTGAAACTTAAAAATGAATTTGAAACTTACAATGACAAAACTTGAAAGGAAATGAAAATGTGCTGCTGAAATGAAAAGGTGCTGCTAGTCTAATAAATCAAAACAGTGAACTATTGAGCATGAAAACCAAACTATTCTTGCTGCTATCTAAACACAAAAGAAACTATGCTTAAAGAAATCCAAAATTGCAACAAATTAAATCTAAATCAAATTACATCAACTTGTCTTCTGATCCCTCATCATTAGTCCAGCTATGATTTTCGGAAGTAACCATAAACAACTTGAGTAACTGATATCTAACTTGCATAAAGTAAACTAATATCAAACCACACATTCATAATTCAATCCCTCACCATCAGTCCAGCTGTGGCTTTCGGAGGTAACTGAAGATGTCATGCACAATTTAATATTTCTAACTTGCAGAAAGGAAACTAATACCAAACTACACATTTCATAATATAATCCCTCACCATCAGTCCAGCTGTGGCTTTCGGAGGCAACTGAAGATGTTATGAGCAGTTTAATATATCTAAATTTGCAGAAAGGAAACTAATATCAAACTACACATTTCATAATACAATCCCTCACCATTAGTCCAGTTGTGGCTTTCGGAGGCAACTGAAGATGTTATGAGAAGTTTAATATATCTAAATTTAACTATTAAAGAAAATGAGGAAAACTGAATTAAACAAAGCAGTAATGAAATTAAACAGAAACTAAGAAAAAAAAATTAGCAGCAGAACAATGTTAATTCCATGTCATTAGTCAAAAAGTTATGCAAATGCCCGGGCTGCCTATTTATAACCTGAAACAAGAACACTGATCAGTGATTAATAACATAAAACATGAAAGACAGAAGTAAAATGGAAAGCATGCAAGATTATAAACATAAATGAAGCATATCTACCATGAAATATGCAATGTATAAACATGTGAATGGATTATGGCACAATGAGCTTTAAAGAAATAAAACAAGAACTATACAATAATGCACAGAACCTTGGCAAGTGCAGGGGCCCTCTACACAAGCCTTGGCAACAATAGTCAAATAAGAATTACGTTTGGAAACAGAGTCTTCTTATATTAAAATGCGGTCATAACAGAAAGGTGATGTTACAGCACAAGTGCAGCGTAATTACATTACATAGTAGACTAATAAAAACTAACACAGACTAACTAATATGCATATGCAAACGCGTTATTTATAACAAAAGAAACATAACTAATTCCTAAAGTTTATGCTGATGGAGAACACGTAGACCATTACGTCCACAGATCTAGGATCATGGCCGTATTGAAAAGTAAATCTATGAGGAGTGGATGTTTGAATTCGGCTATGGAGCCGTGTACAGATGTTGATTTGTCTCCCGCAATTCAGAAATGGCCATATGAACCTTCACGTGACACGAAACAGAGTCCTGTCACCGTGGGACTCTACGGTTGACTTCCATTTGGACACCTTTGACCGCAACTTCTTTAGATGAGTTTGCTCGAGCCAATAGGACACGAACCATGTCCACATCATTTCTGACTTGCCCATGTGGCTCGTTTTTCCTGTAGACACCTGTAACATAGAGTTTCACAAAATGGCTGCGGAAAGTTGCAGCAACTGCGGAAAGTGGCAAGATTCCACAGCTAGATGAGAAAAATCTAAATCAAACAACAGACACAAAAATATAATTAAAAACCATGTTAGATTCTCTTTTGCAATTAATATACAATGATATTGACAACTTGGGAGGTTCAGGTGAGTGAAAAAGGTATAGAAAAGTGTATGGAAAAGATGCAGATTTGAGACTCAACAATCATTTCTGGAGTAGTTCCCTAAACACCCACTTTTTTGGAGCGGCGCGACACTTCTGTGTCTCACCAGCGTTGATGGCCCATCCTTAGCCTGTGACCAGTGCTGATCGGTGCTAGTATGGACATAATAACTACGTCGATCTACTTCTGGAATATTTTTTAAAATGGAAACGAAGATTCGAGGGCGGAGAGCTAGATGTTTTTTTATCAGGATATGGCTGAGCTTCCTCCTTTGGGCCTCTTATTCCTACCAAAGAGGAACCACCCAAAGAGATAAGCCTTTTTCTATCATAAGTGGATCCATGATCCCTCCTCCATCTCTATAAATTGGTCACCTTCCAATGCCTCTACTAGTTAGAACATAATAAAATAGAATAGCAGAGAAACATTTGAAGATTTCATAGGCTTTGAAGGAGAGAGTTGAGACCCTTAGCCTTCTCACACTGAGTTGAAAAAGAGTGCTTTGGAGACATGCTCGGATTCAGACCCGCAGAAGGAGAGCTTCGACATCAAGGCACAAGTTGTAACTCCTCTTTTATTAATAATATGATACAACTGATATTTATTTTCCATTCTTGTCCATGTTCATGATAATGATTCTAACATTCCTTGATCAGTTAGATAGATTATTCTTGTTATATGCATGTTGCACTTCTATGTTTATTGTTTTTTTGGTCACTTGTGCGAGTAATTGAATGCTAGTAGTAGCCGAGATCAAGCTTGGAAGAGCGAAGGACCAAAAATCTTCAACGAAGAGTAGCATCGCAGCATCAGATTGAGGTAGGCCATCTCCTTTGATCTATGTTTCATTTATAATCTAGGAAAGTAGGTATTGGCTTGTTCCCCTTGTTGATAGACCCACCCTAGGGCTAGAGGGATCGTCTTTGTCCATAGAGAGGATTTACCTAGACAACAAATACTAATATGATTCATAAATTGTTGTGTATATTCCATTAGATAGTTTGTCACAACAGATCAAATCTGAAATCTACATTATGAGGGTTTATTTTTCCTTAGATTTCAATATATGTTAAACATTATTTATTGGAGATGCATGCAAATTATAATTGTGCAGAAAATAGAGAACATTGAGATGAAAACTCACAAGCCACCACTAACACAAGATTTATCTATGAAACCCCTTAAGGAGAAAACCCAACTAGAAGGTGAGGTCACTCTGCTCTCTTTTTTTTTAATATAAAATCACTGTGAGTACAAAGAAATAAGGTCTCTGGCCCGTGGGCTACTGTCATGCACAAATTCTCTCTGTTTTCTCTCTCTCTATCTTTGTCTACTACTCTGCTCATTTATGGAACAAAAAGCACTTGAAAAGAATGAAACCCATTTTTCTCCTAGTGGTTTGGTTATAACACAACCTGATATCCTACTAGTTGTTAGGTTTAACTCTTTCAACTATTAGCTAGAGTTACAATATAAGAACCACCATTTCAGACCTCAAAATTTGTATAATGTCGGATCACGGCTAAACCTCACATGGAGAAAGTAGAAAATAGAAATTGAGGGCAATGTTCAACATACTTAACAAACTTTATAGCATTTCAACATAAAAATATAGACTTCACATATTCCATGCACCATTTATTTCATGTTGCAAATGCTTCAAATTGTGTTGGTGCATACACTATGACTAAACCATGAACAAAATAGTTAACTCTCAATATTCATTCATGCATACCTTACTTTCATTTGTTGTGTGTGTCATTGAATGCTGACCACTAATAACTTTGAGCCAGTAATGAGAAATTAATTCGCCATGTATGCCCACTTGGGGTAGGGTTGGTTGGTCTAACTTTATTGAACAAACTTAGAAGCTCTTTCACCTTATCCATATCCTCTTTTATTGTCATCAAACTATCTGATTTTTTCCCAACACTTCAATCCATTATCTCGATTTCCCAACTTTTCAAAATGATAATGTGGACCTTTGCCAAAATAGATTTTCAATTCAAGGCCGCTTGCTTCACTATGGTTAGGTTGTGTTAAGCTCAATGTTTTTCATAAATATAGTGATATGTACCTTTTTTTCACTTTCTAAACTTCAACATGACACACAACTTAAGACCTTTTATTTGTGGATATGTATTTTTTTAGCAAAACACCAAACCAGGTGTTTGAAAAAGTAACTACATCATTAATCTCCTATTTCTATATAGGAATTTACTTTTGATTCAAGATGTAGGCACATAGACTCAAAGGCTTCTCAAATATTATGTTTTGAAGGTGCATGTGTATAGTTTGTTAATTCCCCAAGGATTAACTCAATCAGTTGAACCAATAGTCCAAGGCATGTTGTTGATAAGGAGGTCATAAGTCACATGTTCAAATCTATGTTTTGCACATGCATGCTTACAGTTTGCGAATTCCTCAAGGATTAGCTACATTAGTTGAACCACTAGTTAAAGCAATGTTGTTGATAGGGAGGCCTTAAGTCGCAGGTTCAAATCTTGTCAAGATTGTTAAGATTACGAGCCACTATTATAGTTGGTGATTGAGCCAACCTTAATCTAAATATTCCAGAGAAAAAGGGGGATCATACAAAAAAAATTTGATGGGGTCACCCCTCTCACCAATTGTTTCCAATTATTTATGGAAAAATTTGAGAACATGGCCCTAGAATCCTACCCTTTAAAACCATATTGGTGGAAGAGGTACATTGATGACACAAACATCAAATGGGCCCATGGTAAAGAAGAATTGGATAATTTTTTCAATCACCTAAATTATATCTCTAATGACATTAAGTTTACTATGAAAATGGAGGAAAACAAGAGCATATCATTCCTAGATGTTCTTATCACTGTTGGTTTTTCCTAGCCTAGTACTTCAAAGGCAGATCTATGTTTAATCACAATCATAAACAAACTGAAATACAAACAACTTCAAGCACTTTGCACAACAGAAATGTAACAACAATGAACCAACAAATTACACAAGAATTTATGCAAACCTAAAACTTTATTTTATTACAACTTTAATAAATCAAACATAGGGCTCACATACCAAGGATCATAGCCTTTACAAAGCCCTAATACAAGGAAAGCTAGGGATTAAAATCAACAACGTTTATCTGTCAATATTCCTAGGAAAAAGAACAAACTTGACATACTTGCTCAAGATGCCCTTGACCATAGTTATTTCAGTCCACTTTTCTTGAACACTTCTTAGGTAAGTTTTCCACCTTTCTCACAGAGTTACTGATACTCCAATACCTCTACACTCCAGCTTCTCACAAGGGGTTTTCTGCTCCAAAACTCTTGCACAATCAACCCCAACCAATCATGCTTCTCACAATGAACTTTCCCACCAGATCACTGTATAATTGGCTTCCAATATATGTATGAAACTAACAATGAAACCACCCTTTAGATCATTGAACTTTCAACCCTCGACCAGTGTTTCCCAATCCAACATTCATGGACATAATTCAATGAAATACCTCTGTAACCATTTACATAAAAATCATTTCTAACCACCTCATTTGTTGGCCTCTGCTTAGGCCTCAAAAAACTCAATCCTATGCACACTTCTCTTAAGATTCTCGGCCCTGAACCAACCCTATGTGACCACCTCATGTTCAGACCATAAACATAGCCTGCAGTCACCTTATCTCATCCTTAGTCCAATACTTGAATCTTGCATTTGGATTTGAGGTAAGTTGGCCCCAATACCAACCTTCAAACAATGCCTTAGGCCTTGTTTCAACAGATATTTAGGGCTAGGACCCTCTCCAAAGCTACAACAAAACTCAACCTAGTACAAAGACAGAGATAAGGATTCTATTTCACCCATAACAAAGATACCCAACCACATAACCATAACACATTCAACCCTTCCACAAATTGGTTTAATTAGATAAGAAAGATACTCATCCTTCTCTGCTCCAACTCGACCTTCTAGAGGGTTTGCAATCTTGTCTTAGGCTAATGTCTTCATACAAGATGAATTGGAAAGATGGTGGGATTTCCCTTAAGTTTCTTCTATTTATATCTATCTTGAACCATTGACTTAAGTTCTCTTAGCTCCATTAAGGTGCCCACACACAATATTTAGAATAAACTGTTATTTCTTTTGGGTCTTTAACCCTCCAACTTGTGCCCAAATCCCACCACTTGGATACATTGCCCATAAAACAACATTTTTTTGGGTCAACTCCACACATACCCAATACCCCAAGGGTTGTGGGAGTACCTCCCAAGTTGCACTTCTCAACACTCCCTCTTAACAAGGGAGGTACTTCCACTGCTCGGAAGTAATTCGTCAGCAACACTAGCCCAGTCTCTAGCATACACCATTGCAACATACCTTGTATAATGAACAAGACTATCCTCGGTAGTGTCCCTATCACTAGAAGCGTATTTCTTATTCTTGTCATGATAGGCCTTCAACTCATTCCACATTTCCTTCTTTCCAACTCTAGAAGTCTCCTTACTCACCATTAACCATGTGCTCTTCTTTGGTTGTAAATTCTGCCTCTAAACTTGCAAACTACCTCTCAAAATTGAGTCATCCTTAGTCTTAAGAACCTGCGTATTTCCCTGATCTATAGGCTTGCATGTCAGCTTGTAGATACCGATCTCCCTAACTCCAATGACTACTCCAACAGAGTTAGAGCCTCTGGGCATGAGTATCGCTTTCCCATCTTGGAATATCACCTCAAACCCCTTCGCCTCAATCACTGTTAGGTCCCTATATTACTAGTATAGTCCCTTATTGTTGTTAGTGTAACCCCCTTATTGTTACTGTTGCACCCGTGTAACCCCAATATTGTTATTATTGTGCCCTTACATTATTATTGTTAGGCCGACTAGGATTATATTGTGACCCCATGGATTCTTATATATAGAAGGAGGTTTTTTCATTTGTATCATCCAAGAATTGTTCATTTATGCAATGTATTGGAGGTTTCCCCCTCGAAGTGGCTAATTTCTAAAGTGTTGATCTCCCTTTTCTTCTATTTTTGGAGCTAGTTTAATAACATTTGGTATCAGAGCTTTGGATTCTAGGGTTTCCCTGCTCCAAATCGGTCATCGTGGAATTTTATCTAATTTTTTTTTTCTATGAAGGTTCAGAAGATTAAATTTTTATAGAGCGAAGCCGAAATCCTGAGGAACATCGTGTAAAATTTCAGATCTTGGTTCGCAATATTTTCGGAGATATGATATGTGGAAGTTAGGGTTTTCAAGCTCCCGAATTTCACCTAAATAGGTCATCGTGGAATTTTCGCTATAAATTTTTTTTTTATGAAGGACCAAACAATGAAATTTATACAGAGCGAAGCCGAAATCCAGAGGAACGTCGTGTAAATATTTCAGATCTTGGTTCGCAATATTTTCGGAGATATGATCTGTGGAAGTTAGGGTTTTTTCAGGCTCCCGAATTTCCTCTTAAAGAGGCGACTATGGGGAAATCTTCATAACTCTCTCTTTGAGCATCAGATTGGAATTCTGTAATAAGTGGTCGTAAGTACATGAAATTTAGTTTCTTTTGTATCAATTTCAAAGCCAAAAGAGGAAACAATGACACGTGGCATGTCGTACAAGTTCGCTCTACTGAACTAGTCAATAATTAGGTCATTGTGGGAGACTGGGCATAACTTTGCCTTGAAGAATCAAAATCGGGTCAAACCTGTGGCATTTGAAAGAAGATTTGGAGGGCTAATATAGGGCCAAATTTTAGATATTGAAGATCTGCAATCACAGAGATAATTAAGTTTCAATATCGAGCTCCTTAAAATCAAGAAAAAGGTGTGTATTTATTTATTTTTTTATTTTTATTTTTTTTAATCCGAATTGCATAAGTCTTGTGTGAAAAGTGAGTTTGAATTGATTTCAAGGGAATTTTGTAGAATAGATATAAGTATTGGGTTCTAAAATTCCCCCTAAAAAGAATTCAACACCCATTAATCCTTTAGAAGGCTCTATTATGACTCATGAAGATGAAAAACTACAACATGAAATGTCAAAATTACAAGAGCAGGTTCACCAAATTTTGCTCTCACAAAGAGCAACAAAAAATGAAATGGAAGTTTTGAAGAAAGGCGTGGAAGCTAAGATGGATGATTTTAAGAAAGGCATGGAAGCTAAGATAGATGGCATGGAAGCTGGCATGGAAGATAAGGTGGATGACATGGAAGAAAAAATGAAAGACAACATGGAAAACATGAAGAATGATCTAAAAGGAAACATGGAAGGTTTGACAAAGTTGATACAATAAATGTTTCCTAACGGCGAAAAGATAGTAGAGGAAACTCATGATGAGAACAAAATAAATGTTAATCGTGATTTCATAAACTCTAATGTTGGATGGAAGAACCACCATATTCCAAAAATGGATATGATGAAGTTTGATGGCAAGGATCCCGTAACATGGATACTACAAATGGAGCAATATTTTGATCTCAATAATGTGCAAAACACACAAAAGGTACGCATTGCAACTTTACATTTAGAAAAAAATACATTTTTATGGTATCGATGGCTTTCTAGCTGTCAGTAAAAAAATTGTCGGACTGTAATTCGATTTTACGGAGAGAGAATGATAGCACATTATGAGGATACAAAGAGAAACACCTTCTTTAGCCAATTGATAAATCTCAAACAAAAGGGTTCAGTAGTGGAGCACATTGAGGACTTCCAAAAATTGAATATAAGGGTAACTAATATTCCAAAGGAACACATGATTGATGTCTTCGTAGGGAATTTAAAGGATAACATCCAACATAAAGTTCGCGTTTGGGAACTTGATTCATTGGAGAAGGCATTCAGATTGGCAAGAAAAATTTAATGTAAAATTATGGCGACAAGGAAGCCTACCACTCACATCTATAAAGATGGAAGTGTTGCTACTCCTAGACTTCCACAACCTACAAGGTTGACACCACAAAAATTGGAAGAAAAAAGAGCAAAAAGGCTTTGCTACAGTGGTGATATAAAATACACTAAAGGTCATAAGTGTGTTCAGGAGAAATTATTTTACATAGAATGTGAAGAGGAGGACGAAAATGAAGAAGAAACTTCAAAGGAAGGGGATATACACCAAGAACCAACCCTAGAATAAGAAGAAATGAGTCTGACCATATCATGTAATGCATTGGCAGGAATTACCACTCCTCAAAATATCAAGATAGAAGGACATATCAAGAAGAAAAAGGTAACAGTGTTGATTGATTCGGGAAGTACCCATAATTTTATTCATTGTAAGGTAGCTAAGGAATTGAATTGTTTCATATACCCAGCACTAGAATGTCAAGTGGTGGTTGCAAATGGAGGAACTATAAATTGCTTTGGAAAATGTCATAATATCAAGCTAACCATGGGGGAATATGTATTGAATAGTACAATGCTTTCCATTCCAATGGGAGGTGTTGATGTTGTACCAGAAGTACAATGGTTACAATCTTTGGGGATGGTAGCTTTTAATTTTCTAGAACTTTTCTTGAATTTTTTTTCCGCAAGGAAAGGAAGTCGAATTACGGGGTATCACAAGGAAGCCGGGAAAGATAATAAGCTCTAATGTCATGACAAAGCTTCTGAAGAAATAACAACGAGGTGTAATTGCACAATTATGCTCACTAGAAGTTCCAACATCAAAATCATCTATTTCTCCAGATCTCCAGAAAGTCTTGGACAATAATTCCAAGGTGTTTGAAACTCCTAAAGGACTCCCACATATTCGTGATCATGATCATGCTATTCATTTGATTCCAGGAAGTGTTCCTCCAAACATCAGACCTTACAGATATCCTTATGTCCAAAAGAGCGAAATTTAACGTATGATTATAGAAATGTTAGAGGCTGGTATTATTCAACCTAGTCAAATTTCTTTCTCTGCTCAAGTAGTATTGGTGCACAAGAAGGATGGATCATGGCACATGTGTCCAAATTATAGGGATCTCAATAAGCTCACTATTAAAGATAAATTTCCCATTCTTGTGATTGATGAATTATTGGATGAATTACATGGAGCAATTTATTTTACCAAGTTGGATCTTCGTTCAGGATATCATCAAATTAGAATGAAGATGGAAGATATTCCCAAAGCAACATTTTGAACTAATGAGGGTCATTATGAATTTTAGGTCATGCCTTTTGGCCTTACCAATGCACCTTCTACATTTCAAGGGTTGATGAATTCCATTTTCAAACCCTTCCTTAGCAAATTTGAGCTAGTATTTTTTGATGATATACTAATCTACAACAGGTCTTGGAAAGATCATGTTCAACATGTTGACAGGGTGCTCAACTATTGGAGGAGAAACAACTATATGCAAAAACATCCAAATGTTTCTTTGGAGTACAAGTGGTGGAATATCTGGGTCTTATTGTATCTCATGAGGGTGTTAAGGTAGACCCTAACAAAATTAAATCCATTAAGGAATGGAAATTCCCCACAACCATAAAGCAGTTGCGAGGATTTCTCAAGATAACAGGGTATTATCGCAAGTTTTTTAAGAATTATGGAAGAATAGCAACACCTCTAACAACATTATTGAAGAAATATGCATTTTCATGGAATCCTGAAGCAACTAAGGACTTTGAAAATATTAAAGAGGCAATGTGCCTAGCACCGATATTAGCTATGCCATACTTCACAAAAACCTTTATTGTGGAATGTGATGCCTCAAGAAATGGAATTGGTGTTGTTTTAATGCAAGAAGGAAGACCCATTGCTTTTGAAAGTCGTCCAATCAAAGGAAAGTATATACAAAAAGCTATTTATTAGAAGGCAATGTTGGAAATACTACATGCACTAAAGAAATGGCGACCTTACCTAATGGGAAGGCACTTCAAGGTAAAAATCGATCATGATAGTCTTAAACACTTTTTGGAGCAAATATTATCTTCAGAATAGCAGCAAAAATAGGTCACAAAGATGTTGGGTTATGACTTTGAAATCATCTACAAAAAAGGGAAGCTAAATGTTGTCGCAGATGCACCCTCAAGAAAGGATGAAGAGGTGGAAGCATTGCTTTGTGCCATTTATATTATCCAACCAGATTGGATACTGAAGCAAGGGATGAATGGAAGATGGACGAAGAAGTGTGGACACTCATTCAAAAGTTGCAGCAAGAGCCTAGTACATCTGATACATTTAGTTGGAAAAATGATTCCTTATGGTACAAAGATCGCTTATATATTTGTAAGAATTCCCAACTAAAACAAAAGATTCTTTTGGAATTGCACACTTACACTCGGGATTTTTAAAAACTTACCACAGGGTAAAGAAATAATTTTTTTGGGATGGCCTTAAATCTGATATTCAAAATTTTGTGGCGGAATTCTTGGTTTGCCAGCAAAATAAAGTTGAGATAATTAAGACCTTGGGTCTTCTACAACCTTTATCCATTCCAAGTCAACGTTGGGAGGATATTTCAATGGATTTTATCACATGTTTACCTAAGTCCAAAGGAAAGAGTGTCATCATGGTGGTAGTTGATAGACTTACCAAGTATGTACACTTTTGTGCATTATCTCATCCATTTAAAGAAATTACAGTTGCTACTACATTTATGGAAACAATTCAAAAGCTACATGGAAACCCAAATATTATTGTAAGTGACAGAGATCCCATTTTTAGTGGAAATTTTTGGACGGATTTATTTTCTTGCTTGGGTACTCAGGTAGCTCATAGCTCATCTTATCATCCTCAATCTGATGGTCAAACTAAGATAGTGAATAAATGTTTGGAAGGATATCTTCGTTGTTTTGTATATGATAAGCAAACACAATGGTCAAGTGGTTACCTCTCGCTGAATGGTGGTATAACACTTCCTTCCATACTGCAACAAAAATGACCCCATTTATGGCACTTTATGGATATCATCAATCATCCATCACATCATATTTAAGAGAAAATTCTAAGGTTCAAACAGTGGAAGATCACACTGAGCAACAACAAGAAGTTCTCCAACTCTTAAAGGATAACCTAAATTTGACACAAAATCGAATGAAAACAACAGGTAGATAAACATCGCAGCGAGATAATTTTTTATGTAGGACACTAGGTATTTTTACTGCTACAACCGTACAAACAAATGTCCCTCAAGCAAGCTAAGAAGGATAATAAATTATCGCCAAAGTACTATGGTCCTTACAAGGTGTTGCTAAAGATTGGTATTGTGGCATACAAATTGGAGCTTACTGCTTCTTCACGAGTGCATCTAGTTTTCCATGTTTCATGCTTAAAGAAGGTTATAGGTGACAAAATTCCAGTTCAAACAATATTGCCAGAACTTGATGAGGAAGGAAAAATCATATTGGAAACTGAAGCAGTCACGGAAACAAGAACTCGATAGATACGAAATCGATCAATTTCAGAGTATCTCATCAAGTGGAAGAACTTACCCACAGAAGATTCTACATGGGAGGACGAGAATTTTATACAGAAGCATCCAGAGCTACTCAAGCGTTGAGGACAACACTTTTTTTGAAGGAGAGGGTCATGTTAGGTCCCCATATTACTAGTATAATCCCTTATTGTTGTTAGTGTAACTCCCTTATTGTTATTATTGTACCCCTGTAACCCCAATATTGTTATTATTGTGCCCTTACATTATTATTGTTAGGTCGGCTAGGATTATATTGTGACCCCATGGACTCCTATATATAGAAGGAGGTTTTGTCATTTATATCATCCAATAATTGTTCATTTATGTAATGTATTGGAGGTTGCCCTCTAGAAGTGGCTGATTTATAAGGTGTTGATCTCTCTTTTCTTCTATTTTTGGAGTTGGTTTCATAACAATCACTGAGATAGACAACATACTGCACTTGAGCTCTAGTAACCACAATACATCTTGAACTTGTAGCAACCCACCTGAATCCATCCTTAATGGAAGAACACCCGACCCTCTGACAACTTTCTAACTCTTATCACCAACTTTCACATGCAATTTCAAGTCCCATTTAGTTAGAGTCTCAAAGACTTCTCCCAAACCTGTCACATGCTTCGACGCTTCGTTATCCACATACCATGCACCCTCGACAATGGTAGCCTCAGATAAATGATAAAACACAACAAAGTTTTCCTCAAGACTTCTTGAGAAGTCATCCATCTCACCTGAAGATGTAGCATCAATATACTTCCATACGTGGGACGGGATATCACCCCGAGTTGTAACGCAGACCGATAGCGGCAGCTCCTATGTTTTACAACGCTGTAACACGTCTCTAGCCTAGACCACTAAATGTTCGTGTTAATTTCAAATGCTCCTTAGGTTAATTGGAGTTCATTTTAAGCTGATTTTGATTAAAGTTTCAATTTCAAAGTTCAAAACAATGTCACCTGAATACTTATAATGCAACTAGCATGAGAAAATGATTATTTCAATTCAATGATTGTTATCTAGTTTAGGGAAGAGTTTCAAACATTGATGCAACAAACAATAATGCAGCGAATGAAGCTTTTCCTAATCAGATCATTTTCACTATCCCAATTCAAGTCAAAACATTCAAAGATGCAAATTGTGCAATGTAATCTATGCAAAATTTCTTTTTTTTCCCGAAAACTATGCAACTGTAATCTATGCAAATTTTCCTTTTTTCTGAAAACTGTGCAACTGTAATCCGTGCACAATTTCCTTTTTCTTTTTTATGAATAAGAATGAAATCAATGCACTTTTTGATGGAATGAGACTCTACTTAATGCACCTTCCAATGAATGATAATGCACTCAATGGAGCTTTTAGCTTTCAATCATTAAACAATGTAATATGAGTTCAATGATAGATCTCAAAAATGACTTTTCAATGCAATCTGATCTAATGCACTTTAACAAAAAATGAACTTTGAGATGTAAACTAAATCAATTGAAAATAAATTTCTTTTATGGTCTCAAAAGAACTAATAATACTCAATCAACAGAAAATCAGTTTTCCTTCCAAACACACAAGCATCAAACAATAGTTTTAATTTACTCAAAGAATAAAAAACTGAACCAAAATTCACTTTTACCACTTCAAGTATAGGATGAATTTTTGCACACCACAAAGAAACTAACACCAAAAAGACAAAATTTGATGCACACAGAGCAGGAGGATGACTTCAGAGATTAGGACACACTAAGCCTTCAACAAAAACCCAAAAAATTCTCAAATTTATGGATCAACATTATTTAACATAGAAAAAATTGTGTTCATAGAGTCTTTAGTGCCACTATATTATAAATATCCACGCTGGCAGCGGGACTATGTCTGAAAAAAGGCGTGTTGGTCGAGGAATTCTTAGGAAAAGCAATCCAAGCCAAAGTAGGAACCTATACCTGACAATCTAAACCAAAAACCAAACCCTGTGCAAACCTATATAGACCTAAATAGTCTTAGATCTCATTGATTGGTCAAACTGATCAGAGATCATCTCGGGAAAGGAAGGCTAAGAGGCTAAAGCTCCCTAGCGGAGTCGCCAATTCTGTTGTCAAGATAAATCCCCTCTGCGGACAGAGGTGGTCTCTTTAGCCCTAGAGTGGGTCTAGAAACACGAGATACTTTCTAATAAAAATCTCTCTTAACTAACATTTACAATGCGACAAGAAAATACATAGAAGTACCTTTTTCCCAACGCTACATTTGAATCCGGTTATAATGACCTTGATCCACGATCCTTTTAGGCTTGCTCCCTGCTACTGATGGCACACGAATACCTACGTATATTCAAGAGGCAACAAAAAACGTGATACAATACATAATAATCATAAACATTAGCTATCTAGTAGATCAAGGAGTACTAGAATATTTGCATAAAAATTAGACAAATTTAGAAAGAAAACATATGCAATGTGTCTTATAGATTAGAGTAACAACACTTGGTTTGGATCCTCACAAAAAGTGAAATTTGAGGGGCTAAAGAAAGTTGTCGTGTTCCAAAATCGACGTATGAAGAGCATCCATATAAGTTCTCTATGAAAGCAACAATGAACGACTAATCAACTAAGAGAATTTACAACCAGAATGACTTATTCAATTTTAACTAGTCGGTCCTACTGCATGTTATAGACAACAACTGAAGGTGTCATGATTATTGAGCATTGTGGGTCGGCGTGCAATCATCCCTCGACTTGAATTAAAGATGAATTATGAAAGGCCAATACACTGAGTTTTTGTCCATACTCATGAAGGGTTCTGAATACTTCATTTTCTGTTTTGACTTTGAGTAGGGGAGCCTTCAACTCAAAGAACGTTGTATCAGTAAGGTCCAGTATTGTGCTCTTCAGTAATGCAACTAAGTACTTAAACTCATTTCAATGGAAAAATGGTGGAGAAATGGGCTTCCTCAAAACATATTCTTAACCCTATTAACATGTTTGATTATAGCTTTGGCTACTACACTTTCAACGGTCCATTGCAATCCGGAAGAGATCAGGAGCTACGAGGGACTGAGAAAAATCTATATTGGGATCATAAGCTATATACATTGCTCACACTCAAGAAACGAACGACTGACACTCCAACAAACACTTGATAGATAATATTGGGATTAATAATCCAGAGGATGGGATTAATAATATCGTGATTAATAGTACAAATTTAAGATTGTGATTACAGAAACTCATTGTAATAAATCCAGAAGACGATACTCTGTTTCTGATGCAACTACGTAGATCGATCTCAGAAGCCCTGGAGCCCAGATTTTACAACAAAATCAAATGATGGGGGTCTAAGCGGGAATGAAGTACTCATTAGTGGCTTCCGCATAGAATACTCACTTATTCCTCTACAGATGTCGTGGAGATTCGATTATCCCATTGTTATTCTCTCTCCAACCTAGTTATTTTCCAGCTCTATAGGTACCATTTATTTTTCTTTGCACTCGGCTCAGGGAGAACTGGACCAGTTTTGGTATTTGAATTTACCTATTGTTCCTAGTGTAAATGGTATAGTCATTTTGGAGGTATTGGATCATTTAATTCCGCAACCCTACCACCTACATCCACTGTGGTAGATTCCACTATTTACTCCATCCAGTTACTCTCTTATAAAGTTTTGTCCTAAATATCCACTTTAGGATGAGAGGCGTCAATGCTTGTTAATACTTTTTGACAATAGTCATTTAGCTGTACATCACATGTGTTACTCTCTCCTCAATTCGACACCCTTTTCGATAGAATGGACCAGCTAGCTCTCTCACTCGAGACCCTTATCGATATCACCATTCAGGCCAAAAGAGACGTCCTCACCCGCTCAATCGACATCCTTCCATTCCTTACCACTGATCTTGACACCCCTGGCACTGCTCCATTTCGCAACCGCTCTAGACATAAACCTTCCAGAAAACCACTCCCTACTCGACGAGACCTTAGACCTATGATTATGAAGTCAGATTGTTACTGTTTTAATGTAGAACACATACACTAGAAGACACTTATGGGTTGCTAGAGATACCTGCAATGGTTGGAAGAACAGATCAAAAGTTGGATTCAACATTGGTGGTTTCCCATTCTAAAGTACATGCCCAAAATCAACATACTCTTTAAAAGTTGGATCTGTTTCCATTTTCTCAACATGGAAGACACTGAGCGCATCCAATCCTCCCCTTAGTTTCAAGGGCGAGCATACCCCTTCACTGAGTCACCCCGTTGACAACTCACTTGGGCCAAACTGTCTGGCCTCCGTTTGGAGATTTGGAATTAGTCTGTCATCTCGGCTATAGCCAATAGAATCAGTCGATTATATTACTGGAATGAGGGTAGATTTGGGAAGATGTATAAGAGGATGGCTTGGGTTCTTATCGAGTTGGATTTGGGAGCCGGAATCCTATAGGAATTGGATATTCAGTGGCAAGGCTTCTCCACCTCGATCACTGTCGATTATTAGAGGGTTCCATTTCACTGTCTCTAGTTCCATCACATGGGTCATCTGCTCCATGATTGTGCCAATCGTCTACTGACTGCTGCGAGGAACCTACAGGTCTGCAGTCAATGACATTATTTTCCAAATTCTCGGCTACATCCCTCAAGTATTTTTGTTCCCATGTATCCTCCTGATTATCCATCTGCATTTCAATCCTGCCTCCCTTATACCTCCCCCACTCTACCCCTCTCTACCTCCTCTTCCCGCCTTACCCACTGGACATGTGCCCTCCATCCCTTCCTCTGGTTCAGAATACTCTGTTGTCTCCTCCATATTCTTCCCTCTGTGTCCATCTGAACCATTCCCTTCTACTTCCTCCAGACCCCCCCCCTTGCCATCAAACCCTGTCGATTTTGATTCCCTCCCATCCCCTAATCGAGAATTAGAGGCCATGAAATTCTCCCCTTCTGGACCGTCAGTGAAACTCTCCATGATGAGAGGAGAAATTCTTAGCCCAATCACCCCCGACTCCCCTTCCCGGACGAATGTCACTCACCGTAAAAAACAGGCCACTAAATTCAAAGAGATTTCCATCTGCAGTAAATTGGATGTGGTGTACTCCCCTCTGGGTGATATTCCCTCGACCATCGACTCACTTGCCCCCCCTTCCAACCCCTGCTTTCTTACTCGGGACCTTAGAGCACTCGTGCAAGACGTCGAGGTTCCCCCATGAATTTTCTTTCCCTCAATATTAGGGGATTGGGAGCTCCCCACGAACTTTTTTGACACCTAATACTAAGGGATTGGGTGAGATTGTATATTATTGTAAATTAGGAAATAAGGAAGGCTAAGAGACATTGGGAAATGAATCTTAACAATATCACCTCCATGTATAAATTCATGCACCATAATTGAGTTTTTTTTTTTTTTACAATGGCAACAAAGTGATTTTTTTTTAAAAGAATGAATTATCTCATATATATTGTGGGATTTTTTCTCTCTGGCAAGGAGAACTACCCTAAATGGTCTCTAAAAATCAAGCACACTCTCATTTTTAATGAGATGTGGAGAGGAATTTGTGAAGGAGAAGAAGACAATCCACTGGCATAGCCCACCTCAGACAAGAAGATTGCCATTTGGGAAAACAAGAATTGCAAGGTCTATGCCTTGATTGCAGCTTTTGTAAATGAAGAGGTGAGTCACCATATTACACCATTTTCAAATGCCTATGAAGCCTTGAGAAAATTAAAATAACTCTATGACTCACATTCAGAACTTGAAATTGTTCAATTAATGATTAAGTTGTTCAACCTTGAATTGAAAAATGATAACCCTCTTGCTTTAGCATTAGAAGTAAGATCTATCATGCATGACATTAAGAATATTGGTGTAGAAGTTGGAATACCTCTCATATATTATGTTAAGGCATTGTATCCCACTTACTCACATTAAGTTGAGTCATTGCAAGCAAGTGGAAACATCATGAAAAACACTTTTGATTCCCTTGAGAAAAAGTTTGCAGAAAGAGAAAAGGATTTTGGAAATATGAAAACCCCTTTGTCTTCTGAAGAGGTTGTATGTTTCGCACATAGAGAGACGAGTTATGCTCAAGATTCTTCCAGAGTAAGAGGTGGTCAAAGAGGAAGAGGAAGAAGGAATTTCAGAGGAAGGGGGGGTAGACAAACTCAAACTGGAAAATTTGATCTTCATTGCATACACTGCAATAAATATTGGCATGATGCATCTACATGTAAGTTGCCTTGGGATAAAATTGAGCAGCAAAGAAATCAGGAAAAAGGTAAAACTCATGAAAGAGACAAAGGTAAAGCACCTAAATCCACTCATTATGTTGTAGCACATTGTAACAATGGAGTAAATTAAGATTTGTTTGATGTTTCATTTACTTCTTGGAGAAATGATTGGTTGCTAGATTCAGGAGCAACATGTCACATGAGTTTTAGAAAAGCTTTTTTTTAATAATTTACTGACAAAGTTGATGGAGTAGTATACTTCACAGATAAATTCAAACTCAAGCCATCAGGGCTTGGCACAATCAGGCTTAAGTTGCCTGGTCTTCTAGATCATCTTCTACATGAGGTTCTATACCTCCCTGAGTTGAGGAGAAACTTTTTGTCCTTGTTCCACATCCGCCAGTAAGGACACTCCATTCACATGTTTGATGGCAAGGTTGAGGTCAGAAAAGAATCAGATCACTCACTTGTCATGGAGGGAATAGAAGAAGGAAGACTCCTAAAGTTGCAAGGTTCCTTTGCTCATGCACGAAACTTTGCATTCAGTTCTCATCATGATGAAGGTACATTCCCATCAAGTATTTTATGGCATGTTATATTTTGACACTTAACTATGATCGTCGTCAATTGTTGAAGAAAAATGGTGTTACTGGATTGCGTACATTTCCTAGGAAGCTTAAGAAATGTGATGCTTGTATTCTATGAAATCATAGAAAACATTCCTTTCATGATTTACATTCCAGAGCACATTGGAAACTTGAGCTTATTCATTCAGATTTATGTGGCCCCATGCATGTTTCTTCTGCAAATGGAAATAAATATATGATGACATTTATGGATGATTACACCAGAATGTGTTGGATTTACTTATTGAAGAAAAAATATGATGCTTTTCAAACATTCAATAAAACTCATTCATGGATTGAAAATGATACGGAAACTCATATTGGCTCTTTGCGCACTGATAATGGAAAATAATACACTTCAACTGAATTTGAAAACTATCTTTGCTAACATGGGATCAAACATCAAACAACTATGCCATATAATCCAGAACAGAATGATGTAGCTGAAAGAATGAACAAGAAAATTTTAAATATGGTTCGCTCCATGATGTTTTTTAAGAATGTAAAATTGATGTTTTGGGCTGATGCAATTCTATGTACTGTATACATAAAGAATAGGCGTCCTTCAAATTCAATCAGAAACAAAACTCCTTATGAAAAGTGGCATCGCCACATTCCTTCGGTAAATCATTTCAGGGTCTTTGGTTCCACTTGTTATGCTTTGATACCTAAGGTACTGTTGACGGGAAAATATGTCCGGCCAACAACAAGGAATCTCCCCGGTAAAAAGTCCCAACTAGACTCTAAACCGTTTGGAGTAGGGATCCCGTCCGAGGTGTGGGTCCAGCTACCACTTAAGTCTCCTTTCCTTGGGTCTCAATAGAAATCAATGAACTTGCGGACACACGCTTATTCGGACGATACAAGATACATGATTGATGAGTTAAACGAGTATATAACACTATTTGTAGCAAGATGAATAATAAAACATGAAGCCAAAATAAATACTGTCAACAACATATCATTAGGGACATGCTTACACGCTTTTCTAACCACAGAAGAAACAATTCTTTATGGCAGAACACCCCTCACTTCCTTAAATGTTTATGATGGAAATACAAATGTCAGTAAACAAAGTTATTAACATTCATGGAGGAAGCGTAAATAAACTTAACATCATTAACACAAGTACAGAGAACTATAATTCATAAATGATGCCATCAGGAACACAGTTTCATTAATCAAAATATGTTGGAAACTGAAAAAGAAATACTCATAGTGTTCGCACAACAAAACACATCAGATCCAAAAGGAATTTAACAAGTATCTGTATTCATATTCAAAAGAGTGTAGTCCTTCTATACAATGCTCTCTAACTCTTTGAGTCCCCCCAAAAAAAAATATCATTTACAATCTTCCCGAAGGAAGTTTTATAGACAAAAATTTGCCCTTTGGGCTTCCTGAATTTTTGCCTCCCCTACTGTTGAGCTGCCCTGCGACCTAAATGAAGGCTGCGACCTGCGACCCAGTTGGAAAGTGCGACCTGCGACCGATTGCCAAGTGCGACCTGCGACCTACTGCCACTCGATCATGAGAATGTGCGTGCGATCGTGAGGTTAGGGGCATCAACTTGTTGCTCTCTGAGAAAGTTCTACCATGCATGATAATCTGCCGCTATTGGGGAAATCAAGGGAACTTCTTCCCTTAACCGATGCAGACACTCCAAGGCATTTGGAATTAAAGTCTCTCTTTTCTGCATGACCTAGTTGGCTAAAGAGGCCAGTTTGGTATAGATCCAAACTGGTGTGACAATGAATTTACCCAAGTTCTCCTGCGATGCTGCAAGATCGGAAGTGGCAGCAGCTTGTCTAATAGGTTGCAAAAATGTCTGAATCTCCTGGTCCACCTGTCCCCATGTATTTTCCTCGTTCAATGCACCCAACGATGGAATGTGGTGTAGGGCGTGCATTGAGTCGATGCCGCTGATCAAATGCTCATATGAGGCCATTACCTTTTCTAGGTCCTTGGATAGCTTATGTTTGGACTGCATTTTAATCCGGATTTGGACCTTGGCATCTTGGGTGTGGATCCAGTCTTTCTTGGGCAAGTTTTCCGGAGCCTGGGGGTACCGACCCGTCCATTCTATCATCCTATACAAAGCGGCTGAGGCCTCCTTCAGTTGCTCGCTCCTCTGCTTAGTCTCTTCTTGGGCTCTTAGCAAGGGGGCAACTGTTTGTGACATCATGGTGACCTCCAATACATCCAGCTCTCTTCGGACGGTGAGCGGTACTTCGTTAACAGGAGCGGTTTTGTCTTGGAGATGTTGAATCTCCTCCTTTAACGCTGCCTTTTCCTGCTCTGACCTTGCCTCCCTCTGCTCTGCTTCTTGTAGCTTATTTTGTAGAGATAGGATCGCTCTACTCATTCAGTTTACATTTTCCTCCGTGGCCATGGCGAAAGCCGTGCCGGCCGATGCTATCATTATCGGGTTAGTCCTAGTGTCCAGGACTATATCTTTCTCCATCGCAGTTGTGGATGGGGCGGAAGGGTTTCGTGCCAGGTATCTCTTTTTCTCCTGTCGGATCTTGAAGGAGAACTAATCATATGTTAGCCTAGTAAGGTTAAATACTTCTTATTCTTGCCCTTCGTAAGAGCTCGCATCGGAGAGTGCAGAACGTGTATTGACTACAGGCACTTCGATTGGTTGTAGCTCAGTTTGTAATCCTGTGACTTGGGGAGATGTCTCGATGTTCTTTAATATTCTATCCTCCTCCTCTTTTCTTTTCCTTTCTTCCTCCTCTTTCTGCAGCCGCTTTGCTTCTGCCTTTTCCTGTTCTTCTTTCCGCCTACTTTTGCTTCTACCGCTGCTTCCTGTTCGGCTTTCCTCTTGCGTTCGGCTTCTGCCGCTGCTTTTTGTTCTGTTTTCCTCTTGCATTTGGCCTCCACTTGATCTAATTCTCTTTTGAGCTTCCGTTCCGCCTCAGCCTCTGCCTCTTGCTCCTCCTTTCTTCTTCTAGACTCTTCTGCCTGCTTCTTCTTTTTCTCTGACCTCAGACTCTTTTTACGCTTTTCTTCATCCTATTTTGTCTTATTTTTAGTTTCGTGCTGAGCTTTGGCCTCCTTCTCTTTCTGTTGGGCAGTGGTGTTGTGGCCTGTACTGGTTCGAGGCTTCTTAGCTTGAGAAGAAGAAGCGCCTACTAATTCACAGATTCTTTCCTCCAATGTGTGATCATCTGGATCTTCTTGATTGGACCACGCCCCTAGGGCAAGTTGCCTATCTGTGTTATACCAGTTTCTTTTTTTCATCCTCGTACGGGCACTCAGTGATCAGGGACTATCCTCTCTGGGTCATACGTTCGGTGTTCCAACAGCCCTAGGCGATAACCTCTCATTTCTTCTGCTTCTGCCTCCACCTCCCTAAAATCTTTGACCGTGTAGGTACCGATAGTGAGAGGTAGTGTAGGCCACGAATTCTTCTTGCCTTTAGTCAGGACCTTAGAGAAACTGGAAGTCATCTGGAAACAAACCTCCTGAATGAGCATTTTATCTGTAACATATCGGGGCATAGCATGGGAAGTCTTGTATGAACCAAAGACTCGAATGAACGTGTATTCGGCAAGTGGGAACCAATGCGCCACCTTGCCTAACGTCTCCATGGCTTGGCCAGACATGCAAGGAGTGTCTTGGCCGAACAATTTTATGTAGAGGGTCGAGATGAAGACTTGCGAGATCGGCTCTATGTCCTGCTTATACCTGGAGTCCCAAAATACCTTCATCTCTAAGTGGAATGGGCGTGCCTGCTCTGGATTCCAGTTGTGAGCCCATCCCTCAAAGTGGCACCTCGAACAAACAACATCCAACAAGTAGGAAGCCATGTAGAATTCAAAGGGATATCCATCATCTGGTGCCAGTCCCGAGGATATGTTTGTCTAAAGAGAGGCCATCAGCATGCTGGCCTAGTTGAACCGAGTGTCATGCATAGTGACATACTCCATCAGGGATACCCACGTATCGTTGAAAGTGGTGGCATCAGGACGACCGTATATCCTGCAAAGCATAGTGGCCACCAGTTTATACACCTTCCTAAGACCTGCCACTAGATATTCTTGGTCTTTCTTGGCTTTGAATTTTTCGGGCTCCGCCCACTACCCCTTCAGGGTATCTGTTATGGCGACTGCGTGGGTGGTGGCCCATTCTTCTGTAAATACCTCCTCTCGTTCAGGAAATGCGTAGTAAAAATGAGCATCCGAGCTCTTGAGAGTCGCAAATGCTTTGCCTTCATAGTCCCCGATTACCCACTTTTTGGGGTCGATGTTTTGTATAATCCACTCAATGACCTCCGCGCATGGGAATATAGCAGGGTGGGCACCTGCATGGTGGAGCCTTGACCTTTTAACTTGTATGTATGCTTTTTGGTCAGGGAGTTCCTCTGGGAATTCCAGCCGAGAAAATTCCTGGTACACTTGATATCAACGCATGTTGTCCCCTTTGGAAAATGTACACAAGGTGTCCCTGTAGATCGGGGGTGGGGACATTGGTATATCCATCTCTATGTCTTCTACTTCCAGGCTCTTATTCTTTTTGCGGGCCACTAGAGGTCCCATGTCGCTTCAATCTGAACATACGGGGACACACTCTAAGTCTGCTTCGAATTCACCTATCATATTCATGAAAGAGTCCCAGGATAAGAAAGATGCCATAATAATAAAAGCCTAAGCACAGTTATTAGTTTTTTCCAACTGAAGACACAGGAAGGGCTGAGTTAGTGACCTACGACTGGGTCACAGGGTTGCAAAGGTCGCGATGTTAAAACTCTCAGGGAGAAGCGACTTTGCAACCAGGTCGCGATGTCATTGGGTCGCAAATTCTTAGAAGGCCGAAGGAAGTGCGACTCTACGACCTGCGACCGGGTCGCAGGGTCACCAGGTCACTAGGTTGCGAGCAATCAGAATGGAGGGCGAATGCGAATTGGCGACTCAGCGACTGGGGTCGCAGGGTCACAAGGGTCGCAAGTTGCGCTAGGGCTAGCCGGGGATTTTAGCACACGCCGTGCTAAATATATTTCCCTCTAACTTCAAAAATGCAAGGCTAAGTGAGCCAAAACAGAGGAAGGGGGCAGTTTCGGGGGAAGAAGACACATCATAGGAGGCTAGATGGGAAGTAGTTGCAAGATTATGCAAGGAGGGGAAGTGTTAGGGAAAATGGGGCACCTCAAGTCTTAAATGATCAATAGGAACAAAGAAGATGGATGATGTTAAAGGCTAATATGGGTGTACAGGGCAAGAAAGTAAAGAAAAGGAAAAAACAGGAGGAAACGACAACTTACCCGGGAAAAACGTGCTCCAGTCGGCCTGTCAGAGGCGTTTTTTTCTCTCTGTCGCATGAACAGAATGCGACCTAGTGACCCTTCTATTTATAAAAGGGTCGTGTGTGCGAGCCATTAATGAGGTCGTTGGGTTGCACTATTCGGTGGTTTGAGGGAGGTGCGACCTTGCGACCTTGCGACCTCGTGACCTCGGGGGTTGCGGGGTCGCGATTTTGCGAAATCCAAGAGATCTGTGACTTAGCGACTTAGTGACTCGAGGGGTCGCGAGGTCGCTAAGTTGCAGATCTGGAAAAAAGAACCATTTTGCGACTCAACGACTCTTAGCCTTTCCAGATTTTAACTTAGATTTTCTATGCTCCAGGGGCTCCAAAAATTTTAAAGGGTGGATTTTTTGGAGGGTGTTGTAGAGGATACAACAGGTACTGTTAGTGCCTAAATATACCTTAGGCTGAGAAAGGCAGAATCTAGGGTAACATCAAACCACGCTTAACTTGGTAGCTAGCCCCAACAGGTCGGGAGAGGGCTCTCTCCTTGTTAATCTCAGCAAAAAAATGATCAATGAGGCTTGAGATGACTTGATGTGAAGACTGATTTTAGGCTAGGTATGTGTGCCAAAGAGTTTGATTGAATTTAATGATGTTTTGTTGGCTCAAATGGAAAGGCAGATTTTGGGTCTGGGGAATGAGGCTCAGTTTTACAGAGATCTCAATAGGGCAAGGTAGGCGATTGATTTGACACTTCGAATTGAATGAAATGGAGAGCTTTAGACAGGTGAGGAGTTGAATAGGTCAAGAAACCTTTAGGGATCCTCTTCAAACAACTGAAAACATAGATAACTAAGCAAACCCTAGGTAGATCACTGCAATTTCAATGGATTCTACCTTTATCCTTGTTTGTTTTAGTTAAGAAGAAATAAGAGAGAGAATGGCATACATAAAGCACAAGTAAACTTACATTTATAGAGAGAAACACAATATCAAAGAAAAATTCCACATGAATCCCATAGAGTGCTGCAAACCCTGGTCTATTCCTTAGCCAAAACTGCTGAAAAATGTATACAATGAAGCTCCAAGCTTTCACAAAAATCCAACCATGCTAATGACTGAAAAAACATAAGATATAGGCAAAAACCAACTCATCCTATCCTCTAGGGGTCAAGCTCATGATTTTAGGAGCTGTTCCAACAAATTCTAAACTGAGAACTAAAGAGTAGGCAGTGGAACAACTTGCCTCTAAAAACTAGGGCACTGATTCATTCAGTTACAAACTACTTTTCTATGGATGAATCTACCTCTATGAATGAAAATTTAGCATAATTACATCAAGATCCATCAAATTACATTCAATTACATCATGATTTTGAAAATTAGAAGGAGAAAATTCAAACTGTTAAGAAACTAGGCAAAAAACAGAGTTTTTGGCCAAAATGAGCAAAATTCCTCCAATGCGTCGCGCTGATTTCCCTATGCATAGCGCCTTTTTGCAGCTGATTTTGGAGGCCTTCCCTGTGTCCAAATTTTCTCCAAGTGGGCTTTTTGGAAAGGTCTACCTGTCTAATTTCCAGCACAAGTGGAATTTTTGAATTTGGCCTTCATTTTCCCCTCCAAAATTGAGTTCTCCCAACACTGCTTCCTGTGTGTCCAAAAAGGGGCAGAAAGGTCATTTTTGGGGTGTTTTTGAACTTTTTGGGGGCTCAAAACCTGTCAAAATTTCTTGGCCATTGGTAGGCGTGCATATTTTTCCATGAAAAATCAAAAAAATTTGAGTTTTCATCAAAATGAGCGTCCCATCAAAAGCGAGCGCCAAGTGGCGCGACTCATTGGGCTGAAAACTCTGTTTTTTAAGGCAAAATTTCCAAAATTCATCTCAATGCGTAGTGCCTTTTTGCAGGAGACTTTTGGAGGTCTTCCCTGTGTCCAAATTGGGCACAGGATAGCTCGTTGGAAATATTATTGAGTCTAATTTCCAACCCAGCTTGAATTTTTCAATTTGGAGTTCATTTGCCTTGTCAAAAGTCAAATCTCCCAAGACTGGTCAAAATGTGCAAAATGAGGCTACCTCAAGGCAAAGTGCTGTTGCAGTCAACCTTTGAAGGTCTTCCTCAACTCCAAATTGAGCTCATGATATCTCATTGGAAATATCTTTGTGTCTAGTTATCATTTGACTCATCAAGAAAGTCATTTGGCCAACCAATCTAGGAGAAAGATTGATTTTCCCAAGGTCACTTCAGAGGTGCATCAATTCTCCCGAGGAAACTATATTTTTGACATTTCTCTAAAAACATGACACCTGTGTAAAAATTGAAGGAGGTTTTTCTTCCTTGGCATATTTTGGACAAAAATATCTCTTATATTTCCCAAATTCATCTTTTATTGCTCAGAAACATCATTGGAGTAAAACCTATCCCGATGTGTGGAACCGGGGATTTGTCGAAATGAAGCGAAATGAAGGGGATAAGGGGCTTCTAAATTATTGAGAAAATTTTGGGAAGTAGGGAGGGATGTTAGGAAGCAGGGGAAAGTGGAATTTTAGAGATTGAGTGAAGGGAAGAGGTCCAAAAGGGCAAAACACAGGCCTAGCCTAGAAAATTTCCAAGTTGTAGCAAGAAAATAGGGTTTGTTGGAAAATGAGGAATTTGGGGGATCTCAGTGATGGGAAGTGTTTAATAAGGTACATCAAGGATAGGGGAAGGTGTATGAACATCAGGATACAAGTTTTGCTGATGATTTGACCAACCAATAGAAATTACCTCCAAAACGCTAGGAGAGGGAAATGAACCTTACCTAGGCACAACTGAAGCATGAACAAGGTGTAAAATGACCCAGTGGAACTTGACATGATGATAAAAACCCTCTGAATGATGGTACACTCAGCTGAATGGTGACATGGACCGACATTTGGACCATTTTGACAGGAGTAAAAGTAAACCCTAGACCTAATACCTAGTGACCAAATTTTGCTTGAAGACTCACTGAAATGACAAATTTGACCTTGACACCTTAAAATCACTTTGTAAGAGCATGTTTGATCACTGGAGGAAGGTTGCAAAGACTGACACTAAAATTGGCTCCAATGGGGATGGTAGCTCATTGGAGGTGCCAAGAACTACAAATCTTTGGAAAGCAAACAATGCCTTCATCCATTAGGCAATGGAATCAAAAACTCAAGCTGAAATGCATGACTGAAAACTGACGACTTGACAACACAAACTGACTCTCACTCAACTAAAAACTGACTCGATACTTAAACACAACCGAAAAACTGGAAATGATGCTCAAAGTAGATCTTATTCATCAAAACCTACTCTAACAGTTTCATTCATCACCTGATCAAGTGAAATGAAACAACCAATGCAACCAAGTAAGTATTATGGCTGCTGTTTGAATTCTTTGCAAGTGCTCGCTTATGAACAACAAGAGAGAACTACCGAAAGGCAACTCCCATGAAAACTTGGAAACAGATCTGTTGAATGATATGGATTCTCTATCCGCCTCCAAAAACACTGCATAAGGATCTTGAAGTTCATGCACACTGGGACTTAGCTCATCCAATGGATTACTTCTCTTCTCCTCATACCATGAATGCAAACTTTGATCTGAGCTTTGTGACGAGACTCCTGCTAAAAATAACAAAGAGACTAACTGCTGGATCAAGTTTGTATCATTACACGTTTCAAGCTCACATATAGTCAATGGAGAAGGACTTTGATTGCAGACATCATCCAACACATCAGCTATTGGATCGTGAAAAACTTGAAAATACTGCTGCAACCCATTTTCTATTGGTTCCGATGAGATTACATGATTTCCTACAAGCTTCTCATTTGAAGATATACTATGCAATTTACCCTTCAAAAACTAAAATTATTCAAAACAAAATGGTACGGAATCATCTTGTATCATTTGATCATATGTGCCAGCTTCCATGTCTTCATCTACAACTTGACAATCAATGGCATTCGAGGGTTGCAAATCTGGATATGAGAAGTCTTGAACAAGGTTTTTATTAACCTCAAGATGGTCCAAATCAAGACTTGTCGACATTTGATTTCGGATTGCATGAATGTTGTATCTGATGAACTAAAATGAAGCAAAACAAAAAGGCAAAGATCCTTCACTTACTTCAAAATTTTCCGCACTTTCCTCGTCATTTCCATAGCTGATATGTGACGGCTGAACATTATATTTGAGCTGCTGAAAGTGAACTTCTTCCTCCCAGAAACTAGCTGCTGATTTGTCTGCAAGATTAGGCACAAAGCGACGTAAAAAATTCATCTTGCCGTTGAATGATTGGATCTCCTTTTTACTTCAGGGAAGATCAATTTGCTGAAAGGCTTCCACTCGGGCTGGATCGATGTGGATGCCATCCTTTGATATAATATGATCGAGAAGCTTGCCTTCATCCATGGAAAATAGACTCTTCTTTGGATTGAGAGATATACCATATTTTATACACCGCTGAAATACAATCTTCAAATGATAAAGGTGCTCTTCATCTGAATTAGAAAAAATTGTCAAGTCATCAAGATAAATAACTATAAAGACATATTTTTCATTTGCAAATGCCATATCCATTGCTCGTTGAAAGGTTGCACCAGCATTCTTCAATCCGAAAGGCATTTTAGCATAATGAAAAGTTCCCCACGGAGTGGTGAACGCTGTTTTATCTCTATCATCCTCATGGACCAGAATTTGGTTATAACCGGAATAACCATCGAGTAGCGACATGCAGGATGCTCCAACTACTCGCTGAAGTATGTGATCCATTTTGGGCAATGGATAGTTATCTTTTAAAGATACTTTATTCAGATTCCTAAAATCAATACATAAGCGAATCTCACCTGTTTCTTGCGCACTGGCACCAAATTAGAAATCCAATCTGAAAATATTATGGGGACGATGATACCAGCTCTGTACAACCGATTCACTTCCTTCTCTATTGAGGGCAGCAGCTTTGGATTTATTCTTCTCAACTTCTGTCGAAAGGGCTTTTGGTTTGGCTTGATCGGGATGATATGCTGAAGCTTGACAAGGTGACCAGGGTCACCATTGAAGTTATTTACATGGGAAAAAAAAACTGAAATTACATCAAATTTATACATAAAACGATAAAATACTATGTTTTTCCTCAAAACAGAGTTTTGAGGAAAAATTCATTTCTGGGCATATGATGATGGAATTTATTTGGTACTGGAACTTTATTCAACCTCCTCATGCGCCTGCTGACCGTTATTGAACATGTTGAAGAACTTTTTGATGAAACCCTAGACCTAATGGGACTGAAAACTCTAAAAATGAATCCTGCAAATTTAAAGACAAAAGGTGACTGCAGATGATTTTGATGAACGGAAATGGGCCAGAAGGTAAAGGACATGAGGGAAAATGTAAAACAAGCCACTACTGTCAGATGATCCATGCTCCTAATGGAATGCAGCTGATTGAGCGAGACACCTAATATGCAATGCAACAAGAGAATTTGATCACTGACAGAGGGATGAAGATACCGACACTAACATTGGCTCCAATGGGGATGGTAGCTCCTTGGAGGTGCCAAGAACTACAGATCTCTGGGAAAGCAGGTAGTGCCTTCATCCATTGGGCTATGGAGTCAATAAATTGGACAAACCAAAACCAGACTCTTGACTCAATTCCAGGACTGAAATCTGACTCAAGACTGACTCAATTTCAAGACCAAAATTGACTGAAAGACCTGAATCAAACAAACCAAACCAAAACTGAAATCAAACCTCAGTTTTATAGCCTTCACCTTGGGCCCCAAACTGAAAGAATGATGACAACACACACTTACAATGAAATTTAAACAAATCGGTATGTACAGTGATACATATGACAGCAAAAACATTTCAAAAATAGTATCGCTTGAGTAGCCGACCATTGACCGGCCCACCTGGAAAATCTTCTCCATTCATTTCTTTCAAAAGGAAAGCATTTTGGCCTCGATATGCATCAATTCTGAAAGGTCCTTTCCAAATATTCTCAAACTTTCCATGCTTACCTTTATCTTCATTTCTCGCATCTTATTTTAGCACCACTTCCTCTATTTGAAACGTGTCCACCTTTGCCTTTCGATCATATATCTTCTTGATTCTCTCTTGCAGCCTGAAAGTGTTCTGAAAAACCTCCTCTCTAGTCTACTGTAAATGGATCATTTGATTGATTCTTCGTTGCAAATGATCATCCTCGCTACCAGCTTCCTGCAGAAGTTTAACCACTGGAACTGCGAGAGAGGTCAGGAATACAGTGTCAACGCCATACACGAGCTCAAAAGGGGACATGCCTATATATTTATTTTGACTTACTCTGTCTACCCAAAGTGCATTTACCAGTTTCTTGTGCCAACTTTTCTTGTTCGTTTCCAGCAGCTTTTTGATAATATTGATCAAGGATTTATTTGAGGATTCGGCCAATCCATTGCCTTGTGGATGATATGTGATTGAGTGCCCCAAAGTGATTTGATACTTATTAAAAAAGTCAATCATTATTTTAGATTTAAAAGCTGCTGCATTATCAATGATCCCTAGTATGGTCGCCACTATGTTAGCGCCTAAATCTAGCTCAGGCTGAGAAAGGCAGAATCTAGGGTAACATCAAACCACGCTTAACCTGGTAGCTAGCCCTACTAGGTCGGGAGAGGGCTCTCTCCTTGTCAATCTCAGCAAAAAAATGATCAATGAGGCTTGAGATGACTTGATGTGAAGACCAATTTTAGGCTAGGTTGTGTGCAAAAGAGTTTGATTGAATTTAATGATGTTTTGTTGGCTCAAATGGAAAGGCGGATTTTGGGTCTGGGCAATGAGGCTCAGTTTTGTAGAGATCTCAATGGGGCAAGGTAGGCGATTGATTTGACACTTTGAATTTAATGAAATGGAGAGCTTTAGACAGGTGAGGAGTTGAAAAGGGCAAGAAACCTTCAAGGATCCTCTTCAAACAGTTGAAAACATAGATAACTATGCAAACCCTAGGTAGAGCACTGCAATTTCAATGGATTCTACCTTTATTCTTGTTTGTTTTAGTTAAGAAGAAATAAGAGAGAGAATGGCATACATAAAGCACAAGTAAACTTACATTTATAGAGAGAAACACAATATCAAAGAAAAATGCCACATGAATCCCATAGAGTGCTGCAAACCCTGGTCTACTCCTTAGCCAAAACTGCTGAAAAATGTATACAATGAAACTCCAAGCTTTCACAAAAATCCAACCATGCTAATGACTGAAAAAACATAAGATATAGGCAAACAACAACTCATCCTATCCTCTAGGGGTCGAGCTCATGAGTTTAGGAGCTGTTCCAACAAATTCTAAACTGAGAAATAAAAAGTAGGCAGTGGAAAAACTTGCCTCTAAAAACTAGGGAACTGATTCATTCAATTACAAACTACTTTTCCATGGATGAATCTACCTCTATGAATGAAAATTTAGCATAATTACATCAATATCCATCAAATTACATTCAATTACATCATGAGTTTGAAAATTAGAAGGAGAAAAGTCAAACTGTTAAGAAACTAGGCAAAAAACAGAGTTTTTGGCCAAAATGAGCAAAATTCCTCCAATGCGTCGCGCTGATTTCCCTATGCGTAGCGCCTTTTTGCAGCTGATTTTGGAGGCCTTCCCTGTGTCCAAATTTTCTCCAAGTGGGCTTGTTGGAAAGGTCTACCTGTCTACTTTCCAGAACAAGTGGAATTTTTGAATTTGGCCTTCATTTTTCCCTCCAAAATTGAGTTCTCCCAACACTGCTTCCTGTGTGTCCAAAAAGGGGCAGAAAGGTCATTTTTGGGGTGTTTTTGACCTTTTTGGGGGCTCAAAACCTGTCAAAATTTCTTGGCTATTGGTAGGAATGCATATTTTTCCATGAAAAATCCAAAAATGTTTATTTTTCATCAAAAGGAGCCTCCCATAAAAAGCGAGCGCCAAGTGGCGCGGCGCATTGGGCTGAAAACTCTGTTTTTTAAGGCAAAATTTCCAAAATTCATCTCAATGCGTAGCGCCTTTTTGCAGGAGACTTTTGGAGGCCTTCCCGGTTTCCAAATTGGGTGCAGGATAGCTCTTTGGAAATATTATTGAGTCTAATTTCCAACCCAGCTTGAATGTTTCAATTTGGAGTTCATTTGCCTTGTCAAAAGTCAAATCTCCCAAGACTGGTCAAAATGTGCAAAATGAGGCTGCCTCAAGGCAGAGTGCTGTTGCAGTCAACCTTTGAAGGTCTTCCTCAACTCCAAATTGAGCTCAAGATAGCTCATTGGAAGTATCTTTGTGTCTAGTTATCATTTGACTCATCAAGAAAGTCATTTGGCCAACCAATCTAGGAGAAAGCTTGATTTTCCCAAGGTCACTTCAGAGGTGCATCAATTCTCCCGAGGAAACTATATTTTTGACATTTCTCTAAAAACATGACACTTGTGTAAAAAGTGAAGGATGTTTTTATTCCTTGGCCTATGTTTGACAAAAACCTCTCTCATATTTCCCAAATCCATCTTTTATTGCTCAGAAACATCATTGGAGTAAAACCTATCCCGATGTGTGGAACCGAGGATTTGTCGAAATGAAGCGAAATGAAGGGGATAAGGGGCTTCTAAATTCTTGAGAAAATTTTTGGAAGTAGGGAGGGATGTTAGGAAGCAGGGGAAAGTGGAATTTTAGAGATTGAGTGAGGGGAAGAGGTCCAAAAAAGCAAAACACAGGCCTAGCCTAGAAAATTGCCAAGTTGTAGCAAGAAACTAGGGTTTGTCCGAAAATGAGGAATTTGGGGGATCTTAGTGATGGGAAGTGTTTAATAAGGTACATCAAGGATAGGGGAAGGTTTATGAACATCAGAATACAAGTTTTGCTGATGATTTGACCACCCAAGAGAAATTACCTCCAAAACCCTAGGCACAACTGAAGCATGAATAAGGTGTAAAATGACCCAATGGAACTTGAAATGATGATGAAAACCCTATGAATGATGGTACACTTAGCGGAATGGTGACATGGACCAAAATTTGGACCACTTTGACAGGAGTAAAAGCAAACCCTAGACCTAATACCTAGTGACCAAATTTTGCTTGAAGACTCATTGAAATGACAAAATTTGACCTTGACACCTTAAAATCACTTTGTAAGAGCATGTTTGATCACTGGAGGAAGGCTGCAAAGACTGACACTAACAGGTACAAAGGAATAAAATTGGTGACAGAAGCTGAAAATTTGTCTTCTTGGGGTATTCCAATACCTCCAAAGGATATCGTTTCTATGATGAATTCAATAAGAAGTTTGTAGTAGCCAGAGATGTCATATTCCTCGAATATTCCAACACTGACAATGTCGTTGAGCGGCAAATTGATCGCTTGGATATATTCACACATGAATTTCAATAATTTGATAATCAGATTCCACATCTTGAAGGGGGGATTCCTATACTGAATCAATCTGTGGAATCATCTTCCGAAGCACTCTCTCCCCCACATGAAGAACCAACCACAGATGACACCTTGAACAATGTGACTGACAGAATTGGGAGATTGAATCTTGATTCAATTCCAACTCAGTCAAATGAGCAGCCTAGGTAATCTCAGAAAGGTCCCCTAAAATGGTTGGCAAAGATACCAGAAAACGTTCATCCCGATGAGGTTGGAAAGACAAGAACAAGAAGTTCCACTAGACAAAATGGAGGTGACATAGATAATTCTGATTCACCTATTGATATGGATATTTCTTATAACTATGAACTGAATTTGTCTACAGATCTTGAACCAACTTCCTTCAAATAAGTCACTTCTCATGTTG
The DNA here is from genome assembly GCA_034641835.2 of Pinus albicaulis. Lineage (NCBI taxonomy): Eukaryota > Viridiplantae > Streptophyta > Pinopsida > Pinales > Pinaceae > Pinus > Pinus albicaulis. The sequence continues at coordinate 22,030,929 of CM076575.1, forward strand.
AATGGAATGAAGTGATGCAAAAGGAGTATGATGCCTTGATAAATAATCGCACTTGGAAGCTAGTTTATCCTCCTTTGGGAACCAAACCAATTGGCTGCAAGTGGGTCTACAAGAACAAGTACAAAGCAGACTGCTCACTTGACAAGCACAAAGCTAGGCTTGTGGAAAAAGGTTTTGCACAAAAAGAAGGGGTCAGTTATAAGGAAAAATTCCCCCCCATAGCAAAATGGGCCACCATACCGACACTCTTTGCCCTAGCAACTCAGAAGGGATCGAAATTCCATCAGATGGATGTAAAAACAACCTTTTTGAATGGAGGTCTAAAGGAGAAGGTTTTTATGTCCAAACTAGAAGGATTTGTTTTGAAGGGCCAAGAATACAAAGTATGCAAGCTTATAAAATCCTTGGATGACCTCAAGCAAGCACCGCGAGCCTGGTATCAAAAATTAACTGAGCATCTTCTGAAACTTAACTTCAAACATTTTGATCTTGATGATGCAACTTTGTTTGTTAAGAAAGTTGGGAAAAAAATTGTATATCTTGTGGTGTATGTTAGTGTCAGTATTTGTATACTTCCACCAGTGACCAAATAAACTCTTTCATGTCATGTTAAGTGTCCCATTAGTAAATTTTTGTCATTCCATTAGGTCATCATGCAAAAATTTGTTCACTTGGTGCAAATTTAGGTCAAGCATCACTCTTTTCATAAATTTCACTGCTTGCTGGCTCATTTCATCACTTTGTTGAGTGTACATCAGTCATGAGTTCTTATCATCATTTCACTCCTTTCTTCATGAATTTCATTCAGTCAAAGTCTTCATTAAGTCTTAGGGTTTTCAAGGTCCATAAAATCATCATCTGCATGCATAAAAGACCAATAAGTAAGAGAGTGACAATAACAACATCTCATTATGAAATTTTGATTTGTAAATTCAATTTCAATTTAATATGTAATTTTATGTTTCCTAATATGTAACAATTCCTCATGGTTTCAAGAAGCTGCATGCTCAAGGTTCCAACTAGCCAAAAAGGCAATGTTCTAAAAGCTACAGTGTTCAAATCCATAAAAAGAGATCAAATCCAAGATTAGGTTCAAAGGTAAAGTGCAATGTCTAAAGTTCAATTTCAAAGGAAAGTGGGTCCCAAGACAAATTTCGAAAATTTAATCAAGGTGTAAAGGCCATCAAAGACCAAGGAGAGGCTCATTTTCACTCTCATCCATCGAGCTCTCATTTCCCACAAGTAAAAAATCAAATTTTTAGCGAAGAAGATAAATTTTTTTGGAGGCATTGCACTCTTGGGCTTGGGCTACGCTCCTGTGTTCATTGTTGCACTCCTGTGTAGAGCATTGTGCTCATGTCAAACTTATTCTACAATCTCCCATAAGCTCTCAAACCTTCTTCCAAGCAGTCAAATCATCAAGTGAGGTTATCTACATCTCCTAGCAATTAAGTTGCATAATTTCACACCTTCCTATGATTTCATGATAGTAAATTTGTGATGATAACCCTCCTCATGCATAATTTCATGTTTTAAAGCCAAGAAACCCTAATTTTACTCCTACATGCTAAATTGTTTTCCCTGGACACAATTTACCCCTCCCACATCTCAGAAAACATTTCCCCTATCCATAAATAGCATTATTCCTTATTCCCAAGCTTCATTTCCCAAAACCCGAATCCTAGGCTTCAAATTTCCTAAGAAACCTCATTATCCCTGTAATAAATTTCCCCACCCTATTTCCCTAAGTATTTATATTCCCTACCACTTCCCTAAGCTCCCTAACTCCCTTCCCTAATTTCCTAAATTTTCTTACACTAATCCCAACTCCCTAAAACCTACTTCCTACCCCCTTCCCATTTCCTAGGGTTTTCAAAAACAAAACAAACACATGGAGGAGGACAGAGAGGAAAGAATACCACACAAGGGAGGGAGGATTTTGAGGCTTGGGCCATTCGACTCTAGAGAGTTAATGGCCTCACCCATGACAGTCAGTTGCTTCAAAAATGAGGGTTTCTTTTATTTCTGTGAGCTAGTCCAGAGAGTTCAACATCACCTTGCTTTAACCAAAGTTTTCATCTCTAATCTTCAAGACAATTAAGTGACCATTGCAGGGGTGACCTTTACCGTCTCCACAAATATTATTACTGCAACCACATGGATACCTAATGTGGGTGAAAAGTGGTTCAAGGCCATAAAAATAGATGCCCACACTATGAATCATTCCCCAAGCCAAGATACAAAAATGAGAACAAGAAGGTTTTTCCTTTCAGCCACCTACTTGATAGATTTTCCCCCATGATGAAGATCATCATGAAATACCTCACTTGTGAGGGAAGATTCTCCTAACTGTACTCATATCACATCAGGTTGCTCATGCACTTCACAAGGGTAAAATTTCTAAACATCCCTCACTATTTGTACAGGAGCATTGACAACATGGCTTACAAAGTGCAGAGCAGAGAGACAGAACATCAGACGAACAAATGTTTTCATCACTCCCTTATCAAGATAATTTTCCTTCATCATCTCAATCAACTGAACATTGCTTGGGATACCTTCATTGAGAATGATGTCTTCATTACTCCACCATCTCAGTGTGCTAGACCAATTCCATGACCAGTATCAGTGCCTCAAAAATAAACAGGGTCATTTATCAGGCTACAGTGAAGAAGACCAAAAAGGACAAACAGGTGAAAACCTATTAGAGGAGACCTAGGAAAGTGTTTGCTCCACATATTGTGAAAGGGACCTTGCCTTCTTCATCAGCAAAGCAGGTACATTATGATGATTCAGTTGTTCATAAGGAGTCAGATCTTCATGAAGAAGAAGCAGAGTTTGATTTTGTAGACTTGGATGTCCAAGATGATCATCAAGTCTCAAACTTGATCATCAAAGAGAAGGATGCCCAAATAAAAGAACTGCAGGATAACTTGGACAGAGCAAGATATGTGATATCCTACCTTGAGCAAGAGAACAAAGAGCTAAATGACAAGCAAGTGCTCATGGAATTGGAGCTCCTAAAGGTTAAGAGGAAAAATACCAATGATTCTGATCAAGCCACCAGGAAAAGACCAAGAACAAAAGGTCTTGAGAAAGCATTGGAAAAACATAAACTTGAGTCTAAAAACCTCACTTTTGAAGAGATGATTGCAAAATATATTGAGGATGAAAGAGAGGTTTGGCTTGATATGGTGAACCTACACCTGGAGAAGCTCCTTCAAAAGGCCAACAAGGAAAAAGACATGCTTAGAAACATGGCCAATAGGTACAAGACAAGGAATCAGATCAACAACATCAAAATCAAGTGGTTGAAGGACAAATTGAAGGAAACCCTAGCCAAGAAAAAGGACAAGGGAAAAATTGACATTCTTGCCGATGCTTCCTTTATTTATTAAGACACTTCAACAACACTCTATCTACCAATTTTGAAGGTTTTGGATGATTTTTGAAATTTTAAGCATTTTGACAAATTTTGACTAATTTTTAACAGAATCCACTTGTCAAAAGCGCAAAGCCTTATTCTGGGAGCCTCCAAATGGAAAATGGCCACTGCCATTGGATTCATAAGCCCTTATACATCAACTTTTTACTATTGGCACGCCAAAATTGGACATTCTGGCAGGCTGAAATGGCCATAAACACCTAAAAATCACCTTTCTACCTCATTTTCAGGGTGGCGCTACAGTTTTGACCAGTCTTTGGTTATTTGAATTTTGAGGGCCTTAAATTCATCATTTTCAGAAACCAAGGGAAATTTTGGAAACTAGACAGGAGTATATTTCCAATGACCTATCGTGTTGAAAATGCAACAAGATGATGGAGCTTAGTGAAATGAAGTCACCTTCACTAAGTGGGCCCGCAGGCAAATTCTGGCGCAAAGTCTATTTTTAGACTATGTCTATTTTTAGACATATGGAGCATGGTCCAGGGGTTGCAGTATGTTATTATTGGAGTATTGGTCATGTTGGTAAAAATAGATGGACCTCTATTTTTTGACCTATAGGTCGATAGGTCGAAGTCTATTTTTAGACTGCCTATCCTAAAAATAGGGAAGTCAAATATTATTTACCCTTAATAATATTTGGACTATAAACAGCAGTTTACTCTCTTAGAGCACTTCAGTTCGAGCCTTGGAAGTGGCTCATGCATCTGACAGAGGAATTACGCTATTCCCAAGGGTTTGATGGCATCATGCATGGTTGACTTCAGTTAGGACTTCAGTGGCAGAAGTTTGGTGGAGTTAATGGGACAGCTAGTGGAGTTGTGTTCGGTTTATTTTAGTTGAACTGGTTGAGATTAGTTTAACTAGCTAATCAATTAGTTATGAGTGGAGTGAATTAAATATTATTTAATTCATTAATTAATAACTCATTATTCAACTCAAGAACACATCAGTTCACTACAGTGCATGATCAGTTCAGTGGAGACCAGTGAAAGAGGTAGATGAAAGGGTGGAGTTAGCTATTAGTGGCGACATCAGTTGTGCATGAGATTTGCACCACACTTGGAGGATTTGTCCATGACAATTGCGCAGTCAAGCTAAGGAGATTCGAACCTTGGATCTCTATATAGACAGGCCTGGATTGCGCAATAGAGGCAAGGCAATTGGCGGTGAGTTTTGAACAAGTGACTTGTTCAAAACCAAGCTAGTTTGTGTGTAACTTCATGAGATAGTACTGAGTACTTGTGAGGAGTATTGTACTGATTTTGTTGCATGATTTCTCCATTATAATATACACAATAGCTGCGGGGTTTTCAGCTATAAGCTTTCCCCATACATACTGTGTTAATGTGTATGATGATTTGATGTGTTATCGCTTGATTTTATTTCCGCATGTTTGATGATCTGAGTGGAAGAGATTATGTGTTGCATATAAATTCGAATTGTATGTGATCGGGATAGTCTCGGTGGATAATTAATCATTATTCAGCAAATTTCTACATGGTATCGGAGCTATTGAAGCAGAGATTGATCATCACAGTGATTACAAACTTATTTCGGTAGTCAGAGTCTGCATGCGGGCCAGGTAGCCTCTGGATCCATCCTTTCTTTGAAAGGTGATATATCCAGTAAACGCCCCTTGCAGTCAATCTCTGTGCTAGAAATAATTTGTTCTCACAGATCTAGAGCAGTTGAGATTTGAGGTGGAATTCGAATTTTGCAGCAGTTTTGTTTTCTTGGTGCCAGTGTTGAAAATGTCTTTCAACGGTTTGCGACTCGAATATGCTCTTGAAGGCAATTCGAATTATGTTGCATGGAAGGATCGCATGGAGGCAGTATTAGAAGATAATGGTCTGAAGGAGTTCGTAGATACGGATGTCCAAAAGCCCACTGATCCTGTTGAAGTCGAAGCATGGCAAAAGAAGATGGCGAAGTGTCGAAGGATCCTGTTGGAGGGCGTCAAGGATCATATTGTATCCAGCCTGCATGGAAAGGCTACTCCATATTTAATGTGGAAAGCTTTGACGGATCTATTCCAGAGTAAGAGCAACCAAAGGAAGTTGGTGCTCAAAGATAAGCTCAGGAACATCAAGATGGAGAAAGGCGACAGTATCGCCAAATACCTCACAAAGTTCACTCAATGCAGAGATGAGCTGGGAAGTGTGGGGGTGACTGTCGAAGATGAGGAAATGGTGGACCTAGCTCTCCTTGGTCTTCCGAAGGCTTGGAATTCATATCAAGATAGTGTCAATGGTCGGGAGAAGTTGCCGGGATGGGAGCGCCTGTGGGCAGATCTCATGCAGGAGGAGATAAGGAGGACTACCAGGGATGGATCTTCATCAAAGGGAGTTGATGAAGAAAATTGCGCTTTGGTTGCCAAAGAAAAGAAGGGGAAGGGTAAGAAAACTTCTCATTCCAGTGCAAAGGGCAAGAAGCAGGATATGGCGAAAGTGAAGTGTTTTCACTGCCATGATCACGGACATTATGCTACCAATTGTCCAAAGAAGAAGAAAAACAAGCAAGCGAGAAGATCTGCAGATGGAGAAGCTTTGGCTTCACAGTTCGAGCTTGACTTTTCACTGATTTCATGCTTGGTTTCAAGTGTGTTGAGATCGGTGTGGTTCTTGGACAGCGGTGCGTCATTTCATATGACGGGAGATCGGGATTTGTTCTCAGATCTGGAGGACAAAGATTTGGGTGTGCACATCGAGATGGGCGATGATGGTAGATATAGTGCGACTGGTATCGGTACCATATCCTTTCAGAGGGAGTATGGTAAAAAATTTGTATTGAGGGATGTCATGCATGTACCTGGATTGAAGAAGAACTTGATCTCTGTGGCGATGTTGGAAGATAAAGGGTATGATGTGGTCTTCAGCGAAGGAAAAGCCTTCCTGCGCAGTAAGACTACTGGAGAGACCCAGAAGATAGGAGTTCGAACCAAGAACCTCTATCAGTTGCAGGTAGATGGTTGCGCAGCAATGGCATGCAAGGCGGGAGAAGTGGTGAGCCGGGATGATGAGGGTGAACTGTGGCACAAGAGATTGGGCCACCTTCACCATGGAGCTTTGAAGATCCTGCAGCAGATTTCTACTGGGCTTCCTAAGGGCACTCTTGCGCAGTCAGATCAGTGCAAGGGGTGTACCTTGGAGAAGTATGTGAAAGCCACCTTTCACGAGAAGGATAGTCGCGCCACGACGATCCTTGAGAGAGTTCACACAGACGTGTGTGGTCCTTTCTCAGTTGCTTCGACAGCAAAGCACAAGTATTATGTGATCTTTGTTGATGATTTCTCTCGAAAGTGCTGGATCTTCTTCATGCAGAAGAAGAGTGATACATTCGCGAAGTTATGTGAGTTTAAAGCACTGGTCGAGAAGGAGTTGGGGAAGAAGGTGATTGCTCTAAGGAGTGATAACGGTGGTGAATTCATCTCGGCTGAATTCAAGGAGTTCTGCAGCGCAGAAGGGATTCCGAGAGAGCTCATCGCACCCCATAACCCACAGCAGAACGGGGTGGCTGAGCGGAAGAACAGAACGATCGTGGGTGCTGCACGGGCGATGTTGCATGATCGGGGCCTACCCCTTCACTTGTGGGCTGAGGCATGCAATACAGCAGTGTATGTGCAGAACCGTTGTCCTCACAAGGTTCTTGGCATGAGTACACCAGAGGAGGCTTATTCTGGCAAGAGGCCTGATATTTCCCATTTGCGGATTTTCGGATCTCCTGTCTACATGCATGTGGCGAAGGATGCAAGAAGGAAGCTGGATCCAACTGCTGAAGTTGGAATATTTGTGGGGTACACTGATACACCTCACAACTATCGGGTGTATGTGCCAGACAGTCGCAAGACTGTTGTGCGACGGGATATAAAATTTCGGGAGGAGAAAGCCATGCAGTGTTCGCTTGAGAGGGAGCTACACTTGCATGCAGATGAGGAGCTGTTAGTTCCTAAGGAGGAGCTTCCGGATGTGGATCAGCCACAAGAGGAGGTTCAGGAAGTGGAAGAAACCACCCAGGCAGCGCCAACCATCAGAGGGCGCATGCGCACTACAGAAGCTGAGCGACTGGCTCGGGATGCAGAGAAGGTTGTAGGACCACCTACAGCACAGCGCAGACAGAGACAGTCACCGGATCGGTACAGTAGATACATGGCTCTTGTGAGTCAATGTGTCATGACGGAGCCATCCTCTTTTGAGGAAGCTATGGAGGAACCCACATGGGTTGATGCCATGATCGAAGAATATGATTCGATCGTCAGGAACAGTGCATGGGAGATTGTCCCAAGACCGGTGGGGAAATCAGTGGTGGGTTCGTGATGGATCTACAAAGTGAAGCAGGCGGCTGACGGGAGTGTGGAGAAGTATAAGGCGAGATTTGTCGCCCGTGGCTTTTCACAGATCGAGGGGATCGATTATGAGGAGAATTTTGCACCTGTCGCAAGGTACTCTTCCATACGGACGATCCTTGCTCTCTCAGCGCAGATGGGGTGGCACATTCATCAGATGGATGTGAAGACTGCGTTCCTCAATGGAGTTATTGAGGAGGAGGTGTACATAGAGCAGCCTGAAGGTTTTGAGATCTTCAGCAGTGAGTCGCATGTGTGCCGACTCAAGAGAGCACTGTACGGGCTGAAGCAAGCACCTCGTGCTTGGTACACTCGGATAGACAGCTACTTCACCGGGCTTGGATTATCCAAGAGTGAGGCGGATCCAAACCTGTACCAGATTGTGGTGGAGGGGAAGCTGTTGATCATCGTACTGTATGTAGATGATCTGATTTTGACTGGCGATGAGCAGTTGATACTTTCATGCAAAGAGGATCTTGCACGAGAGTTTGAGATGAAGGACTTGGGCATCCTTCATTATTTCCTGGGATTGGAGATTTGGCAGTGCAGCGGAGGACTGTTTGTTTCTCAGGGCAAGTATGCCCGGGAGATTCTGGAGAGGTTCAACATGCAAGGCTGCAAGCATGTTGACACTCCTCTTCCTGGTGGTTGGAGGAAGGAGGATGCTACTTCAGCGGAGGTAGTGGATGCCACTGTCTATCGACAGTTGGTGGGGTCGCTTATGTATCTGGTCAATACACGACCCGATATATGCTATGCAGTTAACCAACTTTCGCAAGCTATGGTTAAGCCTACCAAGCTCTTTTGGAAGGCAGGCAAGCATGTATTGTGTTATCTTAGTGGCACATCGGGATATGGTCTATGGTACAGACAGGAGGATGGAGCGAAGCTTTTCGGCTTCACTGATGCAGATTGGGCAGGGAGCCCAACGGACCGAAAGAGCACATCTGGAGGAGTTTTCAGCATTGGGTCGACAGCAGTTTCCTGGTACAGCAGGAAGCAGAGATCTGTGGCACTCAGTTCAACAGAGGCCGAGTACATGGCAGCTAGCTTGGCTGCATGCGAGGCTATTTGGATGAGGAAGATCCTCGCAGGATTGTTCAGGTTGCATTTGGAGCCTACAGTGATCTACTGTGATAACCAGAGTTTCATTAAACTCTCGGCCAATCCAGTATTTCATGATAGGTCCAAACACATCGACATCAGGTACCATCATATCAGAGATTGTGTTCAGCGGAGAATCATGATGCTTTCATATGTTCCCACGGAGGATCAGGATGCCGACATCCTGACGAAGGCGCTCACCAGGAGCAAGTTCGAATTCCACAGAGGCAAGATAGGGGTTGCATATAATCCATATCTTGCTGAGAGGGAGTGTTGAAAATGCAGCAAGATGATGGAGCTTAGTGAAATGAAGTCGCCTTCACTAAGTGGGCCCGCAGGCAAATTTTGGCGCAAAGTCTATTTTTAGACTATGTCTATTTTAGACATATGGAGCATGGTCCAGGGGTTGCAGTATGTTATTCTTGGAGTATTGGTCATGTTGGTAAAAATAGATGGACCTCTATTTTTTGACCTATAGGTCGAAGTCTATATTTAGACTACCTATCCTAAAAATAGGGAAGTCAAATATTATTTACCCTTAATAATATTTGGACTATAAACTTTAGTTTACTCTCTTGGAACACTTCAGTTCGAGCCTTGGAAGTGGCTCATGCATCTGACAAAGGAATTACGCTATTCCTAAGGGTTTGGTGAGCACATGCATGGTTGACTTCAGTTAGGACTTCAGTGGCAGAAGTTTGGTGGAGTTAATGAGACAACTAGTGGAGTTGTGTTCGGTTTAACTTAGTTGAACTAGTTGAGATTAGTTTAACTAGCTAATCAACTAGTAATGAGTGAAGTGAATTAAATATTATTTAATTCATTAATTAGTAACTCATTATTCAACTCAAGAACACATCAGTTCACTACAGTGCATGGACAGTTCAGTGGAGACCAGTGAAAGAGGTAGATGAAAGGGTGGAGTTAGCTATCAGTGGAGACATCAGTGGTGCATGAGATTTGCACCACACTTGGAGGAATTTCCCATGATGATTGCGCTGTCAAGCCAAAGAGATTCGAACCTTGGATATCTATTTAGACAGGCCATGATTTCGCAATAGAGGCAAAGGCAATTGGTGGTGAGTTTTGAACCAGTAACCTATTCAAAACCAAGCTAGTTTGTGTGTAACTTCATGAGATAGTACTGAGTACTTGTGAGGAGTATTGTACTGATTTTGTTACATGATTTCTCCATTATAATATACACAATAGCTGCGGGTTTTTCAGCTATAAGCTTTCCCCATACATAATGTGTTAATGTGTATGATGAATTGATGTGCTATCGCTTGTTTTATTTCCGCATGTGTGATGATCTGAGTGGAAGAGATTATGTGTTGCATATAAATTCGAATTGTATGTGATCAGGATAGTCTCGGTGGATAATTAATCATTATTCAGCAAATTTCTACATATCGTGAGCTCAATTTGGACTTCATGAAGGCCTCTCAAAGTGGCCTTGAATTTGGCACTACACTTATGCTTTAGGCGCTGCGTTTTTGCCAGATTCTCTGATATTTTCCAGTTTTTTATTTTTTCTCAATTTGTGATGGAATATTTGAGTTTTCACTGTTGTAACTGATGAATGTAAATGTAAATGTGACTTAAATAGTTACTAGAGGGTAAATACGTTAGGTAAAAGTGGATTTTTGGCTAAGATGAATCAGTTTCACCAAAGTTATGGATGAGTTTGTTGACCTCCCTAGTATTTAAGTTTTCAGTTCAGTATTTTGTGGATCAATTCCTCAAGTCATGGATCTACCCCTGAGCTGGGGAGAATCAATTTTTTTTGCCTATATCTTCCACCTCCTTTCTCATTGCAAGGGTTGGATGTTGTTGTCTTGATCAGAGAACACTATTGTATCATACTTTTTGCAAGAATTTATTGACAGAGTTGCAACTATTTTGGTGGGATTCTTGTGGTACTGTATTTTGACATAGTTTCTTCTTATGTTTACATATGTCTGAATGTTTTTTACTTTCAATTATCATGTCATTTCTATAATATGGTTGATTCTTAAGTGAGATAAGCAGAATTCATTTTTAATGCTCTGTTTTGGGAGAATCATCATACTTGTGTTTCATTTATTATTTTAAAAATAATTCATGTATCTCATGCTCTTTTTAGCACCTTTCCACTCTAATTCACTCCATCAAAGCTCCTTAAAGTGTTAAAATGCCTACCTACCTTGCCCTATCATATGTCTGCAATTGCCGGTCCTTTTTCCCTAACCTAATTTCCTCTTCGACCTAATTCACTCATCTAGCACCCAAATCAACCAAATCAAAACCCTCGTGCTACTATACCTAGCCTAAAACCTAATTGATCAAGACATGTTGGTTGTGATCCCTTGGAGAGAGCCCTCTCCCACCTAGTAGGGCTAGCTACTTGGTGAGAGCTTGGTTTGTTGTAACCTTTGCTAATCTCTTCTCAGCCTCGGAGACCTGGTGGAGTGATAACATCTTGACGACCATACTGGGGAATAAAATGACAGATCTTCCCTGGGACGAAAATCGCCAAATTTTAGATCTGGTTGCTGATGGTGGATAGCATTCAAATGCATATGAAGGATGAATCATTCACCTAGTGACTCTAGTGTCGAAGAATCCAAGGTTCATAATTTTCATGGCAGCTCCACTTTTCAAGAACTGGTAATTTGAATAGACTTCTTGGCGACTTCATTGTTGTCAAGATGAGTTCTACAGCAAGAAAAAATCCCAGGTATTCTCCTATGGATCGATCTCAAATCCCTGGATTTTCAAATCCTATGGCTTATCTTGATTGGGTTTACACATCTTCCCATATTCAGAGATGAAAAGAAAGATGATGTTGATCTTCATTTAGTAAAGTTTCATGTACATGTATGTAGACTGAGAGTTGAGTTTCCTGAAGACTATCTCATGAAAGTTTTTATGGCTACTCTTGAAGATAAATCGAGGGTATGGTATGAACGGTTACTAGAAGGAATATTATGTTCTCTTAAAGATTTCCATAAGATGTTTTCCAAACATTATGTGAATTCTAATCTTTATTTATCTCCCTTACAAAGTTGTTGTGATTATAGTGAAGGTTTTATTACATATCTTGAGGGTATTTATGATATCGACTGCATGAATGTTGGAGATATCATTGAAGCCTTCTATGATTTCTCCCTTCAACATCAATGTGAAGAAGATAGTCACTTTGATACACAAGATCATATTCAGCATATAGTAGCTTCCCATTTTATATAAGATGAAAGAATTTTGCATCTTGATAATCAAATGAGACCACATGAAATAAATCAGCAGTGTGATCAAAATTTATATGCTCCTTTTCTTGAGATTAAAGAAGATATTCAGCATCCTTGTGAATATTTAGGAGGGAAATAAGACAGTTATTGTTTCATCCAAAGAAGACAAAGGGTACTTTCTCCTTTGACTGAAGAAATCAATCAGATTCTAAATTTGCAAATCCATACTCCATCCATTAAGAATGATGATGTTATTATACAGTCTTTCCAGTTTCCAAGAGATTATGAAGAGTAGAGCAATGATAAAGAAGAAGTTGTCTTAGAGCCCCTTGCAGATACAAATCTTTCTCAAGGTTCAGAAAATGAAAAGTGTGCTCATGAAAAGGAGTTTATCCTGGATCCCGTAGATGTGGACACTTATGTTGTTAAAAATATTATGGAGGATCCTTTTGCTAATTTGTTATAGCCATATGGGAATAATGCTTACTCATCTCCTTTTGTTGATCCACAAAAGGTAATGCTTCATGATTTTCAAGATCCCTTTAGTAGTCTTTTGCAAGCATTGGAGAAGATGAATGTTGTCTTGTTTGTCAACATAAGTCTTAGTTTCAGTTTTTATTATGAGTTGCCTACATATACATCATTCTGCCTGCTCAAGGAAAGTGAGAACAAAATTTTAGTAAGTAGCCATCTGTTGGATTGGTTACACTGGAAGGATCATTTCACCTAATCGACAATTGTGCAGTAGATTAGAGTAGTTTGGTATCATTTCAGTTTGATTTGATTTCGTTTTCAGCAGCAAGTTTCTTTCAATTTCAGTTTTCTGCAAAGTGTGAAGTGGATAGTCACCGAGGCTTGGAGCCCGAGGTGAAGACCATAAAGTTTCATTGGTTTTCTATTGTTTTCAAAAGTTTTCAGTCATTTTTGAGTCAGTATTGAGTAATTTTATTATATCAAGATTTCAGTATTCAGTTTGTTTTTAGGCTTTTTACTCCATGCCCAATGTAGGAATTTATAGGGTAAGTTCCTTAGATCAAACACCAAAGGTCACCACTCACAAACATATCACATATCAGTACACCAGTATATCACGTGGTTAAAACCCTCGAAGAGGTAAATATTCCACGGCCTAAGCCAACGCGACCACTTCAGGCAATTTATTAATATAAAATGAAATTTTACATAAGCTTCTCTCATAAACGGTTACCAGAAAAATGACCCTCCATGCTCTTTAAAAAGAGATCATGGACCAATCAGGTGTTAAGCCACAGATAAAGTGTCGGTAATATCGAGGAGAGAGTGAACCATGGATCACTACATATCATAACCATCGGATTATAAGTTACAAATGTACATAGTAAAGAAACACACTTTACCTAACTCTACACTAGAACAAGTTATACTTAACTATTTCCTATGTGTTGGAATATCCTAACATCCCCCCTTAAGAACAAATTGGATAGGATTGAAGGATTTAAAAAGGTGACACAAAAGAGACTATTTCCTATGTGTCGAAATATCCTAACATCCCCCTTAAGAACAACTTGGGATAGGATTGAAGGATTTAAAAAGGTGACACAATAGGAGAACGAGGCATTAGAGCCTATCCCCCATAATGGTAACTTTCCTGAACTCCAAACATAGATCTAAGTTTGGTAAACCTTTCTTCTGTGAGAGCCTTTGTAAATATATCGGCAACTTGATACTTCAAGAACACAGTCATGAATGAGCTTTCTAATGAAGTGTATATGAAGCTTAATGTGCTTCATACGCTGATGTTGAACTGGATCTTTGCATAGCTGAATGGCACTCTGATTATCATACCAAAGTGTAGTTGGATGCTGCTGATAAAGACCAAATTCAGATAGGATTTGACGAAGCCACATGGCTTCCTTGCTAGCTTCAACTGCACCACGATACTTTGCTTCTGCCGAAGAAAGAGAGATGGCACTTTGTTTCTTACAAGACCATGTAATAGGTCCTGAACCAAGAGTGAATACATATCCTGCAATATAATTTCGATCATCAGGGTCACCGGCCCAATCAGAATCAATGAAACCATTCAAAAATGGAGATGCTCCTGCACTGTAATGAATCCCGAACTGAACTGTACCTCGAATATATCGAAGTATTCTTTTAGTTGCTTTCCAGTGACTTTCATGAGGTTGGTGCATAAACTGAGCAACAAGACTAATGACAAAGGAAAGGTCAGGACGAGTATGGGTTAGATACAGAAGTTTACCAACAAGTTGATGGTATAAGGTAGGATCAACTTCATGGGTAGTACAAGTGAAAAAAAGCTTGAATCCAAATTGAAAGGGAGAAGGGGATGGCTTACAGTCTTCGATGTGAAAGTGGTGTAGAAGATCATAGGCATATTTGGACTGAGAAAGGGTAATACCTTCTTTGGATTGCAAGACTTGAAGACCAAGGAAATAATGCAAGTGTCCTAAGTCTGTCATTTCAAACTTCTTTTTGAGGTTGGACTTCACATGGTTTATATGGTTTGGATCACTACCAGTAAGGATAAGATGATCAATATAAAGAACAAGGATTATGAAGGACTTACCCAATTTCTTGGTGTAGATAGTGTTGTCAGAATGACACCTAGAAAAACCATTATCTAAGAGAAATCTATCCATTTTGGCATCCCAAGCTCGAGGAGCTTTGTTTGAGACCACAGAGAGACTTCCTAAGGTGACAAACAAGGCTAGAGTCATTTTGGATAAAGCCATGGGGTTGTTCCATGTAGATTTCTTCATGCAAATCTCCATGTAAGAAGGTGGATTTAACATCCATCTGATGGAATTCCCATTTAAAGCAGGCAGCAAAGGAAAGAACAAGGTGGATAGAATTCATTTTGGAAATAGGGGATAAGGTTTCAGTATAGTCAATGCCTTCAAATTGTGAAAATCTTTTAGCAACAAGAGGAGCTTTATGTCTATCCACTTTTCCATCTGATCCAAACTTTTTTTTGTAAACCTATTTGCATCTGACAAGTTTTCTTCCCTTTGGAAGAGGAACAAGATCCCAAGTATCGTTTCCCAATAAGGAACGATATTCTTCATTCATAGCTTCATCCCAATCTGGATGACCTAAAACTTCTTCAAAGGTGTCGGGATCAGGATTTTCTAGAACTTGAGCCAATAAGGAAGAGGCTCTTTCGAACTGAGAATGTGTATGACGTCGATCTGCAGGGTCACCCGCAAGAGAACCTGATGCATCCCAAATAGAGCAGACCCATCTTGGAAGCTGTGGAGCTGAAGGAATATCTTCAAGAGGTGGAGGAGGATTTTCATCCTCACTGTCATCATCTGAACTAGAAGGAATGCTATCAAAAATAGAAGAGATGGAGAGAAGTGGCACATATGTCGAATCAGGCTTGTAGGAAAAAAGTGGCACACCCTCCGAACTAGGCTCACAGACCGATATATTTTCATCAAATTTTACATCTCTTCTAATGATTATATTTTTGGATTTTTGTTGAAGAAGTCTATATCCTTTGACATCTTCATAATATCCAACAAAAATTCATTTTTCACTCTTAGGTTCTAAGGCTTTATGTTTCGCATCTGGAATGTGGGCCCAAGCATCACTTCCAAAAACACGAAAGTGACTTACATATGGTTTGATTGAGCTCTAGGCTTCTTTTGGAGCTATATTCCTTAAATCCTTAGTAGGAGTGCGATTTACTATGTAATTTGCACAGTTAATTGCTTCTGCCCAAAAATTGAGACTAAGTTCTTTAGATTGAAGCATACAATTAGCCATTTATTTTAAGGTGTGATTCTTCCTTTTAGCTACACCATTTTGTTGTGGAGTATATGGAACAATATGTTGTAATTGAATTCCATGCTCAGTGCAAAAGTTGATAAATTTGTTGTTAACATATTCTCCTCCGTTGTCTAATATTAACTTAAGAATTTGATGTCCAGATTGTCTCTCAACAAAGGCCTTAAAGGCCAAGAACATGTCTAGGATATTTGAGGTCCTTGATTACAACATCATGAGGTGAGAATTCTATTGTTTTCCCTTCACCTGAATGGGTTATCTGATAAAAATATAGAAGGTTGCAGGACAAGGTAGGAACACATAATACATCATTAAAATGACCATCATCTAGATGAATGGCTCTAGATCCTACAACATTAAGATATCTATCATCACCAACATAAATATGTTTGGTGTTACAATCATTTAAAGAAGAAAACATGGCTTTATTGTTGGCCATGTGGTAAGAAGCTCCAGAGTCAATGAGCCACTCATGAGAATGAGAAGAAGAAGATACATTTAAAGCATAACCAAATCTTGATGCTTGACAACCACAAGCAGAAAGCGTCATTCCTGAAGATGAAGTTGAAGAGTTCTCCAAATTGATGTGGTGCTTCTTCATTGTTGCTTCCAAGACTTCCATTTTCTTAAAACATTTGGACTCTACATGGCCATCACGATTACAAAAGTTGCAATGTCTATCTGTTTTCTTCCCTTTGTTTTGATTTGCCTTATCAGTTTGGTGAGTTGATTTTTCATTTTGCGGCTGAAATTGCTTAATACCCTTGTTTGGTTTAGGACCATTCTTTTTAGGATATTGCTTCTTGGGATTCTTTTGATATGGTTGTTGTTGGACTGCTAAGGCTTTCTTAGAAGAGTTTCCAGTATTGGTAAGACCAAGGTGTAAGAGTTTTTCTTTTTCTCTTATCAAAGAATCGCAAAAGGCATCAAAAGAGGGGGAATTATAAGTTGTCCCTTGAGAAATGAGGGCTTCTCTAGTGGAATGGAAGGTGGAAACAAATACAGAGTATGCATGTCCAAGCTTAGCAAGAATGGAATAGATAAGGTTACCATCTTCCTTTTTGACCTTACAACCTTCTAAAAGAAGTATAAGGGTCTTGAATTTGGACAAAAAAACTTCAATAGAGGATAAATTATTGGGGTCAAAAGTAAGCAACTTATTTTCAAGCTGGTGGGCCTTGATTTCATTTTGAATGCCAAAAAGAGTATTTAGCTTTTTCATCGTTGCATCAGGGTGTAATTTTCTTGGATATGAAATCGAAGATCTTGAGCAATGGACATTCCTATCAACCCTCGTGCTTGATCTTGTTTATTTTCCCATTTAGCGGCTTTATCTCCATCAGTAGGTTTCGTTTTTTGTCCTGAGGCTATTCTATAAAGCCCTTTACTTCTAAGTAAGTCTATCATGTAGGATAGCCATTGGAAATAATTGTTGTTGTTAAGAATAACCGAGCATGCACTTTCCATTTTTTTTAAATTGAATCTGAAAAAGGTTGAAACTAATTTCTCCAATGGAAAGATCTCGAAAAATTAGGCTGGTTAAAAAAAAAACAGCTCAAAAACGGCTTCTGGATGAAGAAGTTATGCATTTTTTTAAAAATGTGTTGTAAATGTCAAATAGTTACATGAAAAGTTGAAAGTTGATGATGAAGTTATACTTAAAAAAAAAAAAAAAAAGCCCTTCGCACCCCGTCCCCCCCCCCTGTTTTCAAACTTAATACAATAAGCTCACTTTTAAAAAAAACTACTTCATGTGACCCACTTTTATAAATAAGTGAGAGTCACTTTTACATGTGCTTTTGAAATAAAACCTTCTTTTTAAAACTGGAAACTTCCCAAAGGGCTTTATAATAAAAAGTAACTTAACAAAAAAAAAAGTTACAAAAAGAAGCTTGAGAGAGAGACTTGAACCCCAAACCTCTATTCCCATAAACTAACTTTACACAAATGAGCTAGTAAAAGAATTATGTAATTGTGTGTGTGTGTGTTGTGGTTTTTTTTTTTTTTTTTTTTTTTTTGGTAATGTGCATGGATTTTCCTGCAAAAAAAAACACACACAAATCCATGCACAAAAAGAAACGAAAATGCAACCTTTATGGCAAAACGTTAGATCACCAGTTAGCCTTACCGGCAACTATCCTTTTTTCCGCTATTTCTGATTTCCCGAGATCGCACAAAGATGCAGGGAAAGAGCATACGTAGCAAAAAAAATCTCATCTTCATGTTTCTGATTTTCCGAGATCGCACACAGTGCAGAGCAAAGAACATACACAGACAAGAGGGTATAGATCTGGAAAAATAAAATAAAAACTATACTGAAATAAACAAAGGGAACTAAAATAAGCAGAACGATTAATAAATATAACTGCAAAAAAGATACTTTATACCTCCAGATCTAAAATGACATAACTCGAGAAACCGGAAACCTTTTCGCATGAAACGAAAGAGTTTTCTCACTGTAACAGACGTTCCGGACACAACAGAGAAATTATCTCGGCCCGAAAGTGGTCAGAAATAGTAGATCTAGAAAACGGTAGTCGCATGCAGTCAAACCGGCTCTAGATTTGGATCAACAACGGATGCGGCCCTCAAAATGGATCTGATACCATGTCGGAATTTACAGGGTAAGTTCCTTAGAACAAACACCAAAGGTCACTACTCAAAAATAGATCACAAATCAGTACACCAGTATATCACGTGATTAAAACCCTCGAAGAGGGAAACAGTCCACGGCCAGAGCCAACGCAGCCACTTCATGATATTTATTAATATAAAAGGAAAATTTACATAAGATTCTCTCATAAACGGTTACCAGAAAAATGACCCTCCATGCTCTTTAAATAGAGATCATGGACAAATCGGTTGTTAAGCCACGGATCAAGTGTCGGTAATACCGAGGAGAGAGTGAACCGTCAAATCACTACATATCGTGACCGCTGGATTATAAGTTACAAATGTACATAGTAAAGAAACACACTTTACCTAACTCTACACTAGACCAAGTTATACTTAACTATTTCCTATGTGTCAGAATATCCTAACACCCAATGGATAGGCACTTGGTCTACGGTGTTCTTGGCACCTCCAAGGAGCTACCATCCCCAGCTAGAACCAATGTTAGTGTCAGTATTTGCATCCTTCAACTGGTGATCAAATAAACTCTTTCATGTCATGTTAAGGGTCCCATTCTGAAATTTTTGTCATTCCATTAGGTCATCATGCAAAAATTTGGTCACTTGGTGCATATTTAGGTCAAGCTTCACTCTTTTCAGAAATTTCACTACTCGTTGGCTCATTTCATCACTTTGATGAGTGTACATTATTCATGAGTTCTTATCATCATTTCAGTCCATTCATCATGAATTTCATTTAGTGAGAGTCTTCATTAGGTCTTAGGGTTTTCAAGGTCCATCAAATCATCATCTACATTGCATAAAATACCATCAAGAGAGTGACAATAAAAACATCTCATTATGAAAGTTTGATTTGTAAATTCAATTTCAATTCAATATGCAATTTTATGTTTCCTAATATGTAATAATTCCTCATGGTTTCAATAATTTGCATATTCAAGGTTCCAACCAGCCAAAATGTCAATGTTCTAAAAGCTACAGTGTTCAAATCCATAAAAAGAGATCAAATCCAAGATCAGGTTCAAAGGTAAAGTGAAATGTCTAAAGTTCAATTTCAAAGGAAAGTGGGTCCCAAGACCAATTTTGAAATTTTCATCAAGGTATAAAGGCCATCAAAGACAAAGGAGTGGCTCATTTTCCCTCTCATCCATTGAGCTCTCACTTCCCCCAGCTAAAAAATAGAATTTTCAGTGAAGAAGGCAATTTTTTTTGGAGGCGCTGCGCTCCTAGGTTTTTGGGGTTACGCTCCTTTGAAGAGCGTTGCACTTTTGCGTTCAGCATTGCGCTCCTGCGTTCAGCGTTGCGCTCCTGTCAAACTTCTTCTACAAGCTCCCACAAGCTCTCAAACCTTCTTCCAAGAAGTCAAATCATCAAGTGAGGTTATCTACAACTCCTAGCAAGTAAGCTACCTCATTTCATGCCCTCCTATGATTTCATGATAGTAAATTTGTGATGACAACACTCCTCATGCATAATTTCATGTTTTAAAGCTAAGAAACCCTAATTTTACTCCTACATGCTAAATTGTTTTCCCTAGACACAATTTACCCCTCCCACATCTCAGAAAACATTTCCCCTATCCCTACATAGAATTATTCCTTATTCCCAAGCTTCATTTCCCAAAACCCTAATCCTAGGCTGCAAATTTCCTAGGCAGCCTCACAATCCCTGTAATAGATTTCCCCACCCCATTTCCCTAAGTCTTTCTATCCCCTACCACTTCCCTAAGCTCCCTCACTCCCTTCCCCAATTTTCTAAATTTTCCTACACTAATTCCAACTCCCTAAAACGTACTTCCTACCCCCTTCCCATTTCCTAGGGTTTTCAAAAACAAAACAAACACATGGAGTAGGAAAGAGATTTCACGGAGGAGGACAGAGAGGAAAGAAGACCATGCAAGGGAGGGAGGATTTTGAGGCTTGAGCTATTCGACTCTAGAGAGTTAATGGCCTCACCCATGATAGTCAGTTGCCTCAAAAATGTGGGTTGCTTTGATTTATGTGAGCTAGTCCAGAGAGTTCAACATCACCCTACTTTGACTAGAGTTTTCATCTCCAATATTCAAGACAATCAAGTGACCATTGCAGGGGTGACCTTTACCATCTCCACAAATATTATTGCTACAGCCACAGGGATACCCAGTGTGGGTGAAAAATGGTTCAAGGCCATACACATAAATTCCCAGCACTATGAATCATTCCCCAAGCCAAGATACAAAAATGAGAACAAGAAGTTTTTTCCTTTCATCCACCTACCTAAAATATTTGCCCCCATGATGAAGATCATCATGAAATACTTCACTTGTGAGGGAAAATTCTCCCAACTATACTCATATCACATTAGGTTGCTCATGCACTTCACAAGGGTAAAATTGCTCAATGTCCCTCACTATTTTTATAGGAGCATTGACAAGATGGATTACAAAGTGCAGAGCAAAGAGATAGAACATCATATGAACAACCTTTTTCATCACTCCCTTATCATGATAATTTTCCTTCATCGTCTCAATCAGCTAAACATTGCTTGGAAGACCTTCATTGAGAATGATGTCTTCATTACTCCACCATCTCAGCCTGCTAGGCTAATTCCACCACCAGTTTCAGTGCCTCAAAAAGAAACACGGTCATCTAGGAGGGTTGCAGTGAAGAAGACCAAAAAGGAAAAATGCCAAAACCTATCAGAGGGGACCTACGTAAGTCTTTTCTCCATAGATTGTGAAAGGGACCTTGCCTTCTTCATATGCAAAAATCAAGTACATCAGGATGATGTACTTTTTCATAAGGAGGCAGGTCTTCATGAAGAAGAAACATTTTTTGATTTGGTAGACTTGGATGTCCAAGATGATCATCAAGTTTCAAACTTGATCATCAAAGAGAAGGATGCCCAAATCAAATAACTGCAAGTCAACTTGGACAGAGCAATATATGTGATCTCCTACCTTGAGCAAGAGAACAAACAGCTAAATGACAATCAAGTTCTCATGGAATTGGAGCTCCTAAAGGTTAAGAGGCAAAACACCAATGATTCTGATCAATCCACCAGGAAAACACCAAGAACAAGAGGTTTTGAGAAAGCATTGGAAAAACATAAACTTGAGGCTGAAAACCTCACTTTTGAGGAGAGGAATGCAAAAGAGATTGAGGATGACAAAGTGGTTTGGCTTGATAGAGTGAACCTACACCTGGAGAAGCTCCTTAAAAATTCCAAAAAGGACAAAGACATGCTCAGATTCATGGCCAATGGGTACAAGACAAGGAATCAGATCAGCAACATCAAAATCAAGCAGTTGAAGGACAAATTGAAGGAAACCCTAGCCAAGCAAAAGGACAAGGGAAAACTTGAAATTCTTGTTGATGCTTCCTTGATTGCTTAAGACACCTCATTAGCACTCTATCTACCAATTTTTAAGGTTTTTGGGTGAGCTTTTGAAATTTTGGGCATTTTGAAAAATTTTGACTAGTTTTTAACACAGCCCATTTGTCAAAAGCACAACACCTAGGACGTCGCGCTTCTTCTAAGAGCCTCCAAATGGAAAATGGCCACCACCATTGGATTCAGAATTCATTCTACATCTTACTATTGGCACACCAAAATTGGACATTCTGGCAGGGAGAAATGGCCAAAAACACCTAAAAACTCACCTAACTACCTCATTTTTTAGTTTGGCGCTCCTCTTTTGACCCGTTTTGGGATATTTGACTTTTGAGGGCCTTAAATTCATCATTTTCAGAAACCAGGGGAAGTTTTGGCCAGACAGGAGAATATTTCCAATGAGCTATCGTGCGCTCAATTTGGACTTCAGGAAGGCCTCCAAAAGTGGCCCTTAAGTTTGCATTGTGCTCCTGCTTCAAGCGTTGCGCTTTTCCTTCAAGCGTTGAGCTTTTGCTAAATTCTCTATTATTTTCCAATTTTTGAATTTTTCTCATTTGGTGATGGAATCTTTGAGTTTTTACTGATGTAACTAATGAATGTAGATGTAATTATGACTTAAATAGTTACTAGAGGGTAAATTCGTTAGGTAAAAGTGGATTTTTGGCTAGGATGAATCAGTTTCACGAAAGTTAGGGATGAGTTTGTTGACCTTCGTAGTATTTAGGTTTTCAGTGCAGTATTTTTTGGATCAGTTCCTCAAGTCAGGGATTTGACCCCTGAGCTGGGGAGAATCAGTTTTTTTTCCCTATATCTTCCACCTCATTTCTCATTTCAAGGGTTGGACGTTGTTGAATTGATCAAAGAACACTATTGTATCAAACTTTTGGCAGGAATTTATTGACAGAGTTGCAACTATTTTGGTGGGATTCTTGTGGTACTGTATTTTGACATAGTTTCTTCTTCTATTTATATATGTGTGAATGTTTTTTACTTTCCATGATCATGTCATTTCTATAATATGGTTGATTATTAAGTGAGATAAGCAGAATTCATTTTTAATGCTCTGTTTTGTGAGAATCATCGTACTTGTGTTTCATTTATTCAGTTTAAAAATAATTCATGTTTGTCATTCTTTTTTTAGCACATCACCAATATAATTCACTCCACCAAAGCTCCTTAAAGTGTTAAAGTACCTACCTACCTTTCCCCATTAGATGTCCGCAATTGTTGGTCCTTTTGCCCTGACCTAATTTCCTCTTTGACCTAATTCACTCATCCAGCACCCAAATCAACCAAATCAAAACTTTTGTGCTACTATACCTAGCCTAAAACCTAATTGATCCAACCCTCTTGGTTGTGATCCCTTGGAGGAAGCCCTCTCCTGCCTAGTAGGGCTAGCTACTTGGTGAGAGCTTGGTATGTGGTTACATTTGCTGGTCTCTTCTCGGCCTTAGAGATTCGGTGGAGTGATAACAGTGTATGTAAATGATCTTTTGATGACATGGAACAATGAGAGTTATATTGCATCCATAAAGAAAGAATTGAAGAAAGGTTTTGAAATGATTGATTTGGGCTATGTTCACTACTATCTAGGTATTGAAGTAACTCAACATCCTAAATTTATATTCCTTTCTCAAAAGGAGTACATTGGATATATTTTGAACAAGTTTGGCATGGATGAATGCAATTCTTTGACCACTCCAATGGAACAAAACTTGAAGCTCACATCCATTGAAGGGAAGGAATTTGAGGATGTAATGAAGTATAGACAGCTTGTAGGAAGTCTTATCTACCTGACTACTACTAGACGAGACATCTCATTTGTTGTTGGAGTCCTCTCCAGGTTTATGCAAAAACCTTGTGAAGAACATTGGTCTGCTACAAAAAGATTTCTAAAGTACTTGAAGGGGAATCAAGACTTTGGACTCAAATATACACAGGTGGGCGACTTCAGCTTGATCGGATACTATGATTCAGACTTTGATGGGGAAAAATAAATTCGGGTTTCTATCTCATGTTATATCATGAGTCTTGGAGTAGGAGTTGTCTCATGGAGTTCACGCAAACACTCAGTTCCAGCAGATTCCACAACTGAGGCGAAATATGCGGCAGCAACTGAAGCAACAAAGGAAAATCCTAGAAGATTTGTAGATGAAACAAATGCATTCGACTCCACTCATGATCGACAACACTTATTCAATAAAGTTGGCCAAGAACCCAAATATCCATGATCGAAAAAAGCACATCAATACAAAATAAAATCTGATTCGACATCATGTTGAGGCCAAAACTATCCATCCACGTCATTGTTCCACAAATGAGCAGACTGCAGACATCTTCACCATAGCGCTTGGAAGAGAAAAGTTTGAAAAATTTAGAACGATGCTTGGACTCACCAACATCCCTTCATATTAAGGGGGGGGGGGATTTTGACACCTAACCCTAAGGGATTGGGTGAGATTGTATATTATTGTAAATTAGGAAATAAGGAAGGCTAATAGACATTGGGAAATGAATCCCAACAGTCTCACCTCCATGTATAAATTCATACACACCCTCCATCTAATTCATATTCCAATTTTTGGAGTTACCTCCTCGCCTGACTAACTCACCTCCCTCTGTGGCCTTATACTTCTCCATTTCCCTGCCCTCATCCTCATTCAAGAAACCATGGCTTCTCATGAGAAGATAATTGACTTTCTTATAACTCTTTTCCGAGATTCGCTCGCCTGTGCCACCGATGCTACGGGGATTTCTGGCATACTTGGGGCCATATAAAACCACCATATGATCACTTTGAAGGCTTACACTTCCAGTGTTAGAATGATCCTATTTGGGCTACTACCTGGCTCCAACAGACGCATCCAGATTTTAAATTCATATGTTCCATATTCCAACAGAAGGAGTTTTTGGGACAATATTTCCTCTTTTGGTTTACTGGAAATCCCTTATCTCATCATTGCAGGTGATCTTAACTTCACTCTCAGACTAGGTGATATTTTAGGTGTCTTTGCACGTGTGGATAATCTTACTCAATATTTTCTGGAATTATTTGCTACTCGCGCTCTATTATATGTTGCACTCAACCCTTTGGCACCCACCTTGAGGAATGACTGGATCGGCACAGCTAGCATCTCCACACGCCTAGATTGCTTCATCATCAATCATAGATTATGTAACGAATTGGTGGGCCTCACTTCTTCTATTGTTCCCTCATATTTCTCTGATCACCTACCTATCATATTGTCTTGGACATCAACTAGAAATTGGTGCACATATCCTTTCAAGTTCAACTCTTATTGGCTCCTCTCTCCAGATTTTAATGATTTGGTTCAAAGATTTTGGTCCTCATACTCACCCCTTCCCACAATGGGTTGTATGCAATTCTTACATAAGAAATTTCTGAACACAAAACAGAGGTGAAACGACGAACTTCGAAAAAACGCACAAAGGAGATAAACCAACTTGTCAATTTAGAGCACAATCTTCGTTGTCTTAGTAACTCAACAGATCCTCTCTACTTTTCGGATCTATAAAAAACAAAAATTTAGGAAATGCAATGCATGAAACGGGACATTCTTCTCTCATAGGAGGCGGCTCTCCGACTAAAAATTCGTGAAATTTGGGTGTCATTGGGAGACCGCAATTCCAAATTCTTCCAATACACCAACCTTAGAGAATAGGCGAATGTTATTCACAGCATACACAACAAAGAAGGATTACTCGTAGATAACTAATTTGGCATCAAAGAGGAGGCAATGAATCATTTCAAAAACTCATATAAATAACAACATTTGAATTTCCCAACTCAATTACAATGCTTGGAAACATTACCCAACATCTTCACAAGAGAGGACAACAAAATTATGGATAGATCGGTCAACAAGGAAGAGCTATTAGAGGTACTTAAGGACTATTCCAAAGACAAAAGCCCAGGACCAAATATTTGGGGTATTGAACTGTACTTTCTATTATAAGAATCAATTTCGATGAAATTATTAGCTGTTGTGGAGGAGGCACACATTCTAGGCGCCATTCTAGGGGCAATCAATGCTACGTTCATTGCTCTCATCTCCAAAAAAAATAGCTCCCCACTTTTCTTTTCTTTTTTCACCCTATTTCTTTATGAAAATCAATATATAAGATGATATCAAAGCTTATCGCTCGCAGCTTGAAAGGTGTTATGTCTCAACATATCACCCCAGAACAATTCGACTTCTTGGATGGCAGGCTTATACTGGAATCCATTGGCATTACTCAGGAACTGGTCCACTCTATACAAACACGTCAACGCAACACATGTCTCCTCAAAGTCAACCTGCAAAAGGCCTTCGACTGTGTGGATTGATATTTTATTAGATTGATGCTCATCAAATCCAGATTAATCCTCCTTTGCTCTCATTGGATCATAGCTTTTCTGTCTTCAACCAATTTCATGGTAATCATAAACGAGATGCCCACCAAATTCTTTCGGGCATTCACAGGTCTGAGACAGGGTTGCACCCTTTCCACTCTTCTCTTCCTCTTGGTCATGGATTGTTTAAGTCACATGTTACGGGTGGAAAGGAATATGGGTCATATTCAGGGCATTACCTACTCCGAACAATGTCAAATTTCTCATATAATGTTTGTGGATGATCTTCTTTTCGAGGGTCCGATACAATAGGGAAAACTGGATATTTCTCCATATGATTATGCTATTATTCTGCTCCACCTCAGGGCTTTTTATGAATATTTCCAAATCCATTCTAATACATGGCGATAATGATTTGGATGTTATCTGTGATATATGTAATATCTTTATGGTTGAAAGCTCTGATATCTATCTCGGCTTTTTTTATCTAGGATATCAGATCAAACCATTAATCTATTTTATCACCGACTAGGATTGGTTGATCGATGTCTTATCTCGCCAACTCTATGGATGGAAACATAGTTGGATTTCGATGGGAGGTCGACTCAGTCTCATTAAATTTGTCTTTCATAATATGGTCATGTACTAAATGCATATCAATCAGCTTCCCATGCCAATGATTCACAACATTGAGGCCAACATGGCCAAATTCTTGTGGTCTAGCACCCTTGGAGTTAAAAGGATTCATTTGGTCAAATGGAGAAATATATCCAGGTTGATCAAGGATGGAAGTTGGGGAATTATTGATATTCATAAGTTTAATTCAGCTCTAATCATTAAGAGCAATTGGTGCGCCATGAATTCAGTCGGCATCTGGTCACAAATTGTCAAGACCAAATACATGTTCGGGATGATGATCTCTTATTGGATCTGTGTAGGTGCAAGTAATCGAAAACCATCTTTAAACATATGGCGGGGTATGAGGAATAATATTCATTGGATGCTTCCATTTTTTTGATGGAAAGTCGGTCGCGGACATGATATTCAAATCAGCATAGATGCCATAATGGGTTTTACCGAGAACCACACTCTCTTGGTCCCTCTACTGCATACATTACATGGTTGTGGCATCAAAACTTTAAATCATATTTTCGTCCACCTTTCGATTTAAATTTTGGAAATCTTTGGAAATCGGCTATTGAACTAAGTCTCATGGGTGATGTTGCTATATAATGGGAACAATATAGACTTAACCTCTCGGCATTAGGTATACTCTAGAGTGACTGTGAAGATTTGATGAGTTGGGAATGTAAATTGAAGAAGGGGAAACCAATTGTACAAGACATATATCACTATTTTCCACTGAACGATCCAAGACTTGCTCCATGTAATTGGTATCAGGTTGCTTAGGATTGGAATATCCCAACAAAATTTATTTGTTTCAGTTGGCTGGCTACTCACAATAGAATACTTTCCTGGAGAAACCTCATTAAAAGAGGATTCAATGGGTCGGGGCTCTGCCCTCTCTGCAAATAGGACGAGGAGAACGTTGATCATTTGCTACGTTGTTTCTCATTTGCAAATTTTGTCTGGGAGGGTGCCATGGACTACTTGCAACTCGAATACCTAGCACAAAATGACACACTTAATAGTCGCATGTTAATTGGTTCTCCTACCAGCCCACATACAGTCTGCTTGCATTATTCATCATTTGGTCTATTTGGCTAGGACGTAACTCTCAAATATTTGAGAATAATATTGTCACTGTGACGAATCTGGTCTCTAATGTTATTGCTCATTTCGCAGAATATGACAGTGGCGTTGTGATCACATTGGCACTGGGTAAATATTATCACGTTTGGTGGCATGGCGGTGTTGGTACCAATAGCCAAGTAGAACTATTGGCCCTTTGGGGCGTCCTTTCATGTGATTTTTGGTTGGGTATCCTGGAAATTTGCATCATTGGGGACGCTAAATGGATTATTGACTAGGTGAAACTACACACTCTTTTCTACCCTCCCTCTTCGACAAATTGGATGTGTAGAATCCAGGAATTGGAGAAATCATTTCTGCATATTGACTATGGGCACATATACTGGGATCAAAACCAGATCATTGACCTCCTATCCAAAATAGGACTCACTAAAAATGCATTTTTATACACGAGGCTTGTTGAATGTTTGTATTCCATGTAGGAATCCAAATTGAAAGGTTTCCTCTTTGTATTCCAAGGATTTTTTTGGTCTACCTCTTCATTTCCGAAGTTGAAGATCATTTCAAGAAAAATGGACTTTGTAATATTAAAAAAAACTTGAATGATTGCACTATATGGCTTAGAAATTTACATCCAACACTTATTATTGCACTATATAGTGACTTCTTGCATTTGTAAACTCAAAATTTTGTAAACTGATAATATTCAATGGAAATGTCAAGTTTTCCAAACCTTTCTTTAAAATTCTCATGTGCCATGTATTTACTTTGTTTGTAAGACAATAAATAATTTACTTTGATTATAAAACAACCAAAAAATTTACTTTGAAGTCATAATATTACTGGTCTGACCATCCTCACATGCCACCATAAATAGCCTTTCAAACTATAGTAATCAACCCTCATTAGATCAACCTTTCAATCTACAGTAATCGAACCTCATTGGATAAGCTTTACATATCACTTTAATCAGCCTTGGATCAAGCTTGCATCTTCATTACTGAAATGAGCCTTGCATCTTCATTACCAAAATTAGCCTTGAGTCTTCAATGTTAATGTCAATCTTTCATATCCATTTTGACATTAATGCCAACATTAACAACAAGGGGGCCCCCTTGTCGAATGCCATGCATTGGGGAAAAAGATTTGGAGGTGAGTCATTGAGGAGAATGGAAAAAAAATAGTGGAGTGCATAAGGGCATGAATCTAAGAGATCCACTCAAGAGTGAAACTGAAAGATGAGAGGATTTGGAAGAGATAGGACAAATTTAGCTTGTCAAAGGCCTTAGAGAGTTCAATCGTGAGGAACATGCAAGGTTTATTGGATGATTTCAAAGTGTGAAAATCCTCATGAACGACCATGATCCCATCCATTTTTTTTTACGACCCTCCACAAACCCTATTTTCTCAGGGGAGATTATATAGGGAAGGATTGGCTTGACGCAGTTGGGACCTTAGTGATAATTTTATAGACCACATTACAAAGGGATACTAGCTAGAAACCATTGGGGTCTTCCATATTGTCTTTTTTTGTCACCAATGTGATGAAAATAACATCTAAGAATGGAAGGATAGAAAGAGAACTCTTGCCAGAGAACCTCTCACACATGTTTCCAACAAGCTTGAAAGAAATTTTTGGTGAATATGCCAGGGCTAGGCATTATTTTAACTACCAATTCCACCTCTTCTTTGGTGGTCTTTCACATTAGAGCTTTCTTTTATTCTCTAGTGACAAGAGAGATAATATGATGAACGGTGTGTTGGATGGAAAGCTCTATGTTTGGTGTTGGTTCTATGAGGAGGTTATTGTAAAAGTATATGAGCTCAACCTCCATTTATTTATGATCATAAATTTTGGTACCGTTCGATGTCATTAGGGAAGCTATGTGATTATGATGCATATGCTGCAACATGGATTTATGGAAGAAGGTTGCATTTGTTATCCCTCTCTTAGTGATGTCGGGTAAAACCCACAGTCCCTATTTACTCATATTTTCCATCTCAAGCTGTGTATAAAATGCATTCAAGATTCATTGCCCAATCAAATCCACAATCTGGGAAACCTCAACATGTTCTAATTTCTTGAACTGGCAGTTTATATACCTAAGTCGGGGAGTTTTAATATCTCAAATCTGAGATTTGAGATATTAATTCAACACTCTTCTTATGGTAATAAAAATAAAACCCGATGCCCCAAAGCGTATAACTTTGATTTAAGATCAAAATAAATCCTTGCTCTCACCTCATGGCGTTCGAATGAACTTATCATAGGCCCATTATATAATATGGCCCCACATACATTTATATACATATATGGTAATGCTTCCCTTCAATTAAGCAAGAATTGCCTTCGCACTAGGCTTTAATACGATGGCCCACTCATTCTTCACCATCTCTTATAAACCATAGTTCATGTTCATTTAATTAATGGCTCCTCAATTCTTATGTGCTTCACTCCACAATCATTCATACAAGGCTTTTTTGTTTAAACTAAAGGAGATGGCCCACAGCATTATTATCAATGTGTATCAACAAATGTTAAAAGTTTTCAAAACTTTGGAATAAAACCAAATCGCCAACATTCTTGAAGTTCTGGGGTCCGCACATGTTTTACCTTGATTAATGCCCGAATGGATCCAATGATCCACATTACGTCGCGCTCCAAATCTCAGATGGACAATCGCCGATGGATATTGCGTTATCAAGAAGCATGCGGGTTAATACTCAAAATTTGCGCAATGTAAATGGTATTACAAAACCACTCATTGCCACGTGTTGGATAAAGACCCATATCGCGTTCTTTTTTTAAATACCACTTACCTCCCTTTTGATCACGCGATACCACTGGTATCTAACCCCAAACCGCCTTTACTGTTCAGTGTTCGTGGTTCCACTCCTTTATACGCTCGAGGTTTCGCTCCAGTTCATACAAAAGGGTTCCTCCGCGTTATGAACTCGATGCACCCTCGCTCCTTGGTTATACATTGTTTATCTAACGAACACCACTCCCGTGTGTGTTAACACGCAACTCGGTATTTTCTTTCACGACTGCATTTTCGCTCCAGTTCCTTTACACATAGCTCATCTACCAAGCATCATTTCCCTACACACGAACAGAGTTAAACCGTCCCCTGTACAATAAATCTAAAGGACGAGTAACCTCTCATTCCGGCCCTTCAGCAAATGAAGTTCCGCACCTTCAATTAAGTATTGTGCGCTTCCATTCTATTTTATCAAGGCGTGCAGAACACCATTTGTCCAGCCATGTGCAGATTCACCAATTTAATCTTTTACATAGATACTCATATAACACATTGCCATACAATCGCTCATTGAAATACAATCCATTGACATTGGTTCTTAACATGGGTTTTATCACACTGGTTCTCACACGTTGGCTTCTGAAGTGAAAAGCCACTAATACAGTAATCACGGGGATTTAAACATTCTCAGACAGAAATTAACTCAACAAATGCACAGTGATACTGAAACAACTCTTTCATAATATATACATGAGTTACTCACAAAAACCTCCAGTTCAGGCCAAATCTTCTATCTGATGGCCTTCTATTCTCCTACTCTGCCTCTTCGGCTCTCTAACTCTATGCAGCTCTATGCAGGTCTACAGGACCCTCTTTTATGCCTTTTAGGCTTATTTTTATACAAAAACTACTAAAGAATGAATTCAAATTCTTAAGTGACTCAACAAAACTCTTGAACTCCTAAAGTTCTAAATTTAGCCTAATCCTTAGACAAACTGAACTGACTATCTCTTCATATGCTCACTAATCATTCGAGGGAAGTTACAATTCTCTCCACATTTAACTAAAAGTCACTCAAATATGAATAATTACATAGGAAATCAAAACATGAGACCCCCCTATGTCTATTTATATACAAAGTATTGTCTAGAGCCTAATGTCCCTACATCACTTAGTCCCTTAATCCTAGACTTTTGCTTCCATAGCATCTTCTCCTTATTTCAATGTTCCACTAACTAGATTAGAATTTGGGCTACTTCATAGATGATGGCTTGATTTTCCATTCTGAATGGCTTCCAATTGAATTTTTGCCATTATTACTTTGAGTTCTTTCTATGCTTGGATATTGTTGTTAAATTCTACTTGTTCCATTTTTTTAGCCAACTTTTAATATAATTGAGTTTTTGCTGCAATTTGTTCATGGCATGGCATTTTACAATATCTACCTCGACCCACCATTCTTGGAGTTTCTCTTGAAATTATAGGTTGGATAGCCTAACCCTTTCAAATTTAAAATGTCATTTTTTAGGACGACATTGGATAATAAGTTCTAGATTGATGGGCCAATTGTTAGGAAAAATACTAAGTGGGGGGGGGGTGTTAAATCAGTATTTAAAAACTCACACAAACTTTTACTTTTCTTTTCTGAATTTTGTATGTGACTTTACTGAAGCCAACTAGCGTATGTACGCAAATGTTATTAAGGAAACAAGCGTATACCCAGAAAACTTATAATTCAATAAAATCATCATTTTTTTAACTTAACTAGTGCATCATTGAATCTTCAAACTATTCATAAGTAGTAAGCATGTGAAGTAATAAAAAATTAAACAATCACACATAAGAAACACATGTGAACACCAGGATTTAAGGTGGAAACCCAATGTGGGATAAAACCACCATTGTTGTCGTCTATGTCTTCAATATTTATTATATAGAAAAACCCTTAAAAAATTGCACTGGTGCAGACTCATACATGCACATAGGCACCCACCTGCAGAAGGCTGCAATCTTCACTCATTCTCCAGCACCCACTAGAAGGGAGCTCCAACCCACCTATCTTTTTTACCACCACCTACTAGAAGGGAGCTACAACCCCCTGATCTCGTATACCAACACCCACTGGAAGGGAGCTACAACCCCCTCATTGAAGGCTCCATCCCTCAGCACCACCATGGATCATGTTTCATAAATTTTCACACTGGATCCACCTGCTTTAATACATCACAACTTGTAGGCCACTTTTCATCAACTAATTCATGTTGAACCCATTAACATCATATAAGCCCATTATCAAAACTGAAACTAATCATTGTACCCAAAACATTCACCCAATTAATGAAAACAACCACTAAACCAATAAATCGTTAAACCATGCAAACAATGAACTAACCACTGAAGAAAACAGTCACTTAACGAATCACCAACTCAAAACAGAACAGCGAGATCACTGTAACTAGAATATCAGAACTAAATACAAAATACGAAATGAACACATTGAATCAACTGCAGCCCTAATCATTCATTTAACAATATATATATGTGACTTTACTTAAGGCAAATCACGTGTATATGCGCTTTTCTGGAAAAAAACTTGCGTACATATCTCAACTTACCATGTTCTGGAAATTGTTAATCTAAATCAGTCACAAAATTACACAGAGATATTCTGAAGTATTTTGTTATATTACAGATCTTTGAAAGCCCATATAGACAATAGCATCAAGCATCATTTTCAACCAATCAACATGCAAACTATTTCAACTTCATCATTCAAACAATTCTACTTCAGACATTGCTACTAAACCCATATCAACATGAAGAAGTCATCGAAAAACAGTAGAAATACAACAAAATTGATCATATTGATCAAACATATTATAAGCAAAAACCCTTCCTTTATGTATGTGCCTTGAATGAAGCTCACTTGCATGTATACATGACTTTATCGAGACCAACCTGCGTATAGATTTGCAAATTTTGACCTAGAGTTGTGCATCCCTTCAAAACATTAGACAAACCCAAATCATGATAAAAAATGTGTCAAATCATAGATCTAATCAATCCATGAGCATATCATATAATGGAAAGTAATTTCAGGTCTCATGCTCCTAATCCATCATTGTATTTATCGGTGCATAATTATTTCAGATTAACTTGTCAACTATAGCCCAAACTCTACAAATATACTTCAGATTGAAGTATTCATCAAAAACCCTTACTCATGCACACTTAGCACTTTGATCATCACCTCCTTATTTAGTTTGATCCTTAGCCAATACTATGAGCCAAAACCACACTAGTGTTGGAGGTAATCTTTGACGGGATCAAATAGTCGTTACTATGCTCAATATTGTGGGAAATACCA
The DNA here is from genome assembly GCA_034641835.2 of Pinus albicaulis. NCBI lineage: Eukaryota > Viridiplantae > Streptophyta > Pinopsida > Pinales > Pinaceae > Pinus > Pinus albicaulis. The sequence goes on from CM076575.1 coordinate 22,065,046, forward strand.
TCGTAAAGGCCCTTGGTATTAAACAAAATAGTGTTCCAATATGTATGCGAATTTGCTTCTTCATATCCACGTGTGTAAGTGTTACACAGTAATTTTTCACCATGCTCCCTGATCCTGAAATGCCCCATGACATACCCTATGCAATTTTTCCACCATGAAGGCATATGTTAAGACATCCCTTGAAGATTCAAAGAAAACTGCCTTGGAATATTACTGAAGGAACTTGGTCAAAATCCTAGTTTCTTGGGTCAACGCGTTTCCTGGTGTCATGCTCGTGCTGATGTCAGATTGACAGTTCTGGTTTAGCACTGCCAACACGTTTATTTCTTGGAAAACCGCGTTGATCCCTTTCTGACAGTGTTTCCTCAAATGGAGGAGAAGCTTCGACCTCTAAAAGCTCTAGGGTGGCGAGTTGGTTTTTAAACGGTGGTGATAAAGTCAAGCTCTCTAATTTTAGAGCTTCGATCTCATCCATGGGGGTTTATCCCTTAGAAAGTGGACCTTCCACCTGTTGGCTCCCTGTGATTTGCTAGATTGGCAAGAACAAAAACTGTAGGGGCCACATCAGAACCGCTTTGGAATCCTAGGACCTAGCCTTCCTGTATTCAGAGAGGGATCTCTCTATTAAGGTGTTTTTAATTGATTTATCTTTGTGTTCTTGGTCTTAAGATATTAGGCTAGTTATGAAGTTCTAAGGACTTGTTTTGATTTTGGTTGGATTAAGTGATAGATTGAAGGATTAATGGTGTGACTGATTGAGGAAATGTTTTAACTGAAACAAATAGACTATAAGAAACATCAATCCATTGGGCAATGGAATCATAAAAGGATTTAATTGTTCAACAACTCTGCAAGGGCTTTCATAGGGAAATCTAACTATATCAAGTGGATTCTTTAGATTATTTTGTGATATGAAACAATAAGAAGTTGTGAAGGTAGAAAAGCTATAGTCAGTCAAGAATCTTCTAGCTCTACTTAAACAAGAAAATCCTTTCAAAGTAACTATTTGAAGCAATTCAAAGGGCATGACAAACCATAATCCTCTTTGGACAAACTTTAATAAGAAAAATTTTAAGACAACAATCCAGTAATTTAAAAACTACTTTCAGACAAAGAAAACATATAAGATAAATAGTAAGAGTGGTCTAAGATCAAACAGAAACAATTCTAATCTTCTTTTGATAAACTCTTAAAAGACTCTTCAAAGCAACATTTCAAGACAGTCCAGAGGGCAGGGCATACCTTAAACGTCACTGGTTCAGACTCTAATAAGTGTACTTCAAAGAAAGGTCTTGAAAACAATATCTCAATTCTTACTCAAAGGAACATGGATTCACCAAAATTTCGTTGGTTTCACTCTATTGAATCATTTCCAAGACAACAAGCCAGATATAACTAGAGGGAAATTAAGAATCTTCTAATCAAACCCATGCAGAGGAAAACATGAATATAAAGAATACATATAGAAATAGGGTGCTGAAACAGCAAATCCTAATCTAAAACTTCTAGTTCTTTATCAGAGAAAGATGAACATAATGGAAAACATAAGAAGAAACGGTAACAATTAGGAAAACTTCACCATTGATATAGCTCAAAGATCCTGTGAACATGCTTGTATTATTGATTATCAAACCAGTTACAATACTCCATGTACAACAGCTCTATGCAACTCAGAGCTTTCTTCACTTCAGTCTAACATTCCTCAATTAGCTCAGCAGTAGAAATCAATCCAAAAACCATCAAGTAACCAACATTTACAATGAGGCTCATATGCAATATTTATATGCAAAATGAGGAGGTGCTGCTGTGCTAGAATGTATAAATGTTATTTATTATAGAGTTAATGATTTTTGACCTTTGAGACCATGCAAGGCCCAAGGCAAAAGATATCTCAAAGAGTTTCTCTGAATAATAACTTCTGTCTTAATTTTCTTAAATTATTAAGTTGAAATATTTGACTTTTGAGGCTTTGTAATAACTATTGAGTTGCTTCAAAATATCTCTGACTGAGAAATAATTGTTTGAAGTCTTTAATGGAAGGAAATAATGTTGTAGGTGGCAATTTTTTCTTTGGAGAAATAATTGCTCCTTTGTTGAGTAGTTCGAAGGTGTCTTAGGGTAATTTGCCTTGATTTATCCATCAATCTTATGTATTAGGCCTTTAACCTTGATTTATTTCTGATAAACTGCCTTACTGTCTTTTATACTTTGTTCTGTTTTATAACTATTTTGTCCATCTGTATTTATCTTTAAACCTTGGACTTTCATCTTTAAACATTGTTTTTTAAAGGGCTAATCCTTTAGATTTATTCTTTAATCCTTAGATTAAGCCTTTATCCTATGTTCTTCACTCTTTCATCACTGATCTAATTGTTTTTCTTTGACTGTCTGTGTGCAGGGATCTCTCTGTGTATCGAAGGGTTTCTTGATCGGATCGATGATCATGAATCATTGATTTAGCCTTTAGATTTACCCTGGGTCCCTTTTTCTTCATGTTATTCTGTCTCTAGGATCGTCATCCAGATAATTCCGCCACTTAATTGTTTGTGGGATGGCTTTTAGGCCATGGGTTGCCATTAAACCTGCAACAAAAAACAATAATTAATTTAAAACCTACGATTTTTTGGATTTAAACTGCTTTCAGGGGTTTATGAGGTGTCAAAGAAATGTACAGAAGAAGGGAATATGCATGGGAGGAGTTCCATGGGCGGAACAGGGAGGAGGAGTGGAAGATTTGAATAATGGCGTGAAAGAGGAAAGGCGATTTTTAGCGAAAACCAAGTGGTTTATCGAGCGGTAAAATGGCGGTAAATGGTATTGGGGTAGGAGCACACGATACCATTCAGTGGCCTCCACGTGTCCTAGGCGAAACTGCCCATTTCGTGTAATATCCCAAAATAGGAATTTTCTACAACAAATACAATATCTAAAGATATTATAAAGTTGGAGCTTCAGCAAATCATGAGCATGGAAATGTGAATCAGCTCATTATATGTAAAAGAACATCTCAGCAGCATATGAAAGAACCTCAGCAAGAATATGGCCTACATACTCCTTCCCAAGTGGGGAAATGTAGCAATATAGGGCATAAAATGGATGTCTTCAAAAAATAACGCTATATATGTGAGGAATGGGACTTGGATCCCTTAGAATATATCATATACAACTCACATGCAGAATTAGAGCTGAAACAAATCACTCTAGCCAACATAAACAGATCTCCCCAAATCAATATGACTCAAATAAGCTCAAACCCCATAGCTTAAGTCATGAAAAAAGAACTGAAGAAAGTACAACATTATTTTTATGAGGGTTCATGCAGCAAATAATGAGAAACAATAGATCTAGAGATTACAATCATCCAATGGCTGAGAAAATGGAGATTCCTTCCTTCTTATACAAAATAAGATCAACCCGGCAAGGGTTTCATGAGAGTAAAATGTATAAAAATGCAGATCTGCAAATCTGGATTTGAAAAACACAGTTGTACTACAACACTAAATAAATATGGCTGAAATATACAAATGACAGAAGAAGAATGAAGTACAGAGCTTTCCAGGAGAAAGGTTGTCCCTTCCTCCAAGGAACAAGCTCACAAGCAAGGGTTCAAACCCTGCTACTGCAGCACTCTGGAAAATGACGAGTTTCCTCAGAGAACTACGCTGTAAATTATGGGAGCTACTTAGGCCACATGCCAAGATGTCCAGTATGCTTAGAAACATCTTGTACAGATCTTGCAAAGAGAGGTTGGCTCCCTCCTCTGAAAGATAAGCTCAGAAAGTGGGTGTTGTGATATTCCCACTGCAACACCCTGCAACACAGTGTTTCCTGCTACAAGAATAATATTGTAGCTGAAGGAGGATGCTTGGCCTCAAGCCTAGATGTGGAAAATTTCTGAACAATGCTCCTCCTAGAGATCACTCAAGGTAGGAGAAGGAGTCCCTAAGCATGAATGCCTTGTGCTAAACAACACTGCAACTCTGCTAAACAGCAAGAGGACGCCAAATAGTCTAAACAGACAAAATCAATAATAGCCAAGATAACCCCAAATGTATGTTATCTTCCTCCTTATAAGTTTTGTGAGCCTCCTCACCTTGGGTCCCACCTATTAGGGTTTCCAACACCATGTGAACATTTTCCCTCCAAAACTGTGTTGTAGCTCTGTCAAGACCGCTCCTCCATGCTGCGCTGTTGACTTGGTCAACTTGACTGAATCAACGAGATTCTTTCCTGTTCATGTAGAAATTATATAACTGATATTTAACTCAAAATTATCACACACTATTTGGTCTCATGCACAATGCGTAACTTTCTACCATTGATCATTAATTGCGGAAATAAAATCAATTGCATGCACACATTAAAACCATAAAAATTCACACATATGAACACAGTAATTTATGGGAAAGCTTAAAGCTGAAAACCCCCAACTATCTGTATATCATATGTCATATAGATCATGTAACAATCATTATACAAACTCCTCACAAGCTCTCAGTACAATCTCCAATTGCTACACACTAATCAGGTCCTGATCTAGCAAAACACATGCTCCAATCTCTGCCACCTGCTAGCCTACCTCTACTGCGCAATCACTGCTGAAGAATGGCTCTGGATGAGTTTGAAATGCCCCAGCCTTTCTCATGCAATCTTCATAGGCATCTCCAACCATTGTGTGTTGCAAATCATGCAACACTATAGTCACAAATGATAGTCACACTGCTCTTTCACCTACCTCTCCACTGGTCTCCACTAAAACTTTCCATTCACTGTAGTTAACTGATGTATTCTTTAGTTAATTAATGAGTTAATAATTAGTGAATTGATTAATAATTAATTCACACCACTCTAACTAGTGTATCAATTATTTAGACTAGATACAACTAGCTCAACTGTGTCTAACTGAGTTAAACTGAACACATCTCCACCAACTACCTCAATCAACTCCACCAAACTCTGTCACATGAGTTCTAACTGAAGTCTCCATGCAATAGCTCCACTTAACCCTCAGGAATAGCATAATTCCTTTTGTCAGCTCATGTGCCACATCTGTGCACTTAACTGAAGTGCTCCAAGAGAATAAGATAATGTTTATAGTCCAAATATTATTAAGAGCTAATAATATTCGACATATCTATTTTTAGACTCGCAATCTAAAAATAGATTCTTCCCAATATGTCTAAAAATATAAGTCCATCTATTTTTCCAACTTGATCAACCATCCACAAATAGCATCCTGCAACTCATAGAATATGATCGACATGTCTAAAAATGGACATAGTTTAAAAATAGACTTTGCGACAAAAATCAGCTGTGTGGGCCCCACCTAGTTTAGGTGATTATTTTCCAACTAGGATCAGGAATAATGTTTCAGGATGCCTCCTTCATTGTTTCTTGTTGCAATCTTCAACACTCCCTCTCAACAAGAAAGGACTATCTTTGCATGCGACATGCAACTCCATGCATTCGCCCTGCAACCTTCACAAGCGCCATGAAACTCCATGCATCTGCTCTGCAACTCTTCTGAAACTGAATAGGCTCCAAACAACTCAATTAGTCTGATGCATCTATCATCAAAGTCTTCGAATTCTACATAGCTACTGCACATGTCTTCAGGAACCACTGCGTTGTTGAACTCTGCATCCATGCACTCTGCACCTGTTGTCAACTTTGAACCACGCTCCAGTATCTGACACTGTCACTTTGATCTGCCTGCATCAATCCAACTGATCATGCTACTGCTTCTCTATGGGCACCTCGTAGCCAGGTTCAATTCATGAGATCCACACCATCTCAACGAATCCTGCCCAGAAATCTCCTCTTTGGATTAATCATGCATGTCGCCCCACCTCTCACCTAGTGGTACAGCTGCATGCACTCCCTTTTCCCATCTGGCACGAAATTTCTCTGCATGAGTGGTTTCTCCCACTCCATGATCCTCATCTTTTGGCTGCTCCACATCCCGAGGTTCACTCTTACCTGCATGCAAAACTTGCTCCCTCTCAAGCATCAATTGCATGTCTTTCTTGCACTTCCCAACAGTAGGAAGCTTCGTAGAAATCCCATCTACTTCAAGTCTGTAGAGATTCTTGGCTCGAATCCCAACCTTCTTGACTTGCCCTGTTGCTTTGTGCCGAAGGAGAACTTTTCCTTCACTAAAGACAACATCATAGCCTTTATCCTCTAACATTGCGACTGAGATTAAATTCTTCTTTAAACCTGGAACATGCACTACATCTTGTAAAAGAATGAGTTTACCTGACTCCTTCTGAAAGGTAATGGTACCAATGTTGGTCGCATTGTATCGTCCATTGTCGCCCAACTCAACATGCAACTGGAGATCTTTCTCCACCAAGTCACTGAAAAGGTTCACATCTCACGTCATGTGAAAGGAAGCACCACTATCAAAATACCACCCCAATTCCAATGCACTAGACACCATGCATGCGATCAATAAGAACTCCAACTCAAATTGTGAGGCAAGAGCCTCACCAGCTGCAAATCTAGCAGCCTGCTTGTTCTTCTTCTTCTGTGGACAATGCGTGGCGAAATTCCCATGCTCGTGACAGTGAAAACACTTCACTTTGGACATGTCACGCTCTTTGCCATCCGCACCAGATTGAGAAGAATTCTTCTTGCCCTTCCCCTTCCTTGCTTTGGCAGCCAAAGCACAATCCTCTTCATCATCATTATTTGATGAAGATCCATCCCTGGTATCTCGCCTTATCTCCTCCTACACAAGATCTGACCAAAGTCGCTCCCATACTGGCAGTTTCTCCCGACCATTGACAGAGTCCTGATAGGAATGCCAACTCTTCGGAAGCCCAAGGAGAGCCAAGCTCACCAAGTCCTCGTCATCCACACTAACTCCTACACTCCCAAGCTCATCCCTGCAGTGGACAAACTTTGTCAAGTATACCAGAATAGTGTCATTCTTCTCCATTTTTATTTTCCTGAGTTTATCCTTGAGTGCCAACTTCCTCTGGTCGCTCTTTCTTTGGAAAAAATCTATCAAATATTTCCACATCAAGAATGGAGAAGCTTTACCATGAATTCTAGACACTATGTGATCCTTCACACCTTCCAATAGAATCCTTCGACACCTTTCTACCTTCTTTTGCCATGCGTCAAGTGTGGTTGCATCGCTAGAACCCGGTTTAGGAATATCAGCATCTATGAACTCCTTCAACCCATTATCCTCCAACACCGCTTCCATCCTATCCTTCCATGAAATATAATTCGAGTTGCCCTCAAGGGCATACTCCAATCGCAATCCGCTGAAAGGCATTTCAATGAATGCTCAACTTCGACACCAAGAAAACACTGTAGCAATTTCGAATTCCACCAGCACAAAACTCAACCGCTTCAATGCTTTGCAATTGCTCCAATGATAAATATCGCTCTGATACCATGTATAAATTATATAACTGATATGTTATACATCTAAGATTCTCCTGATCACACACTATTTGACTTCATGCACAATACAGAATCTCTTCTACCATTGATCATTAATTGTGGAAATAAAATCAATAGCATGCACACATTAAAACCATAAAAATTCACACATATGAGCACAGTAATTTATGGGAAATATTAAAGTTGAAAACCCCCAACTATATGTATATTATATGTCATATAGATCATGTAACAATCATTATACAAAGCTCCTCACAAGCTCTCAGTACAATCTCCAATTGCTACACACTAATCAGGTCCTGATCTAGCAAAACACATGCTCCAATCTCTGCCACCTGCTAGCCTGCCTCTACTGCGCAATCACTGCTAACGAATGGCTCTGGATGAGTTCAAATTTCCCCATCCTTTCTCACGCAATATTCATAGGCATCTCCAACCACTGTGTGTTGCAAATCATGCAACACTATAGTCACAACTGATAGTCACACTGCTCTTTCACCTACCTCTCCACTGGTCTCCACTGAAACTGTCCATGCACTGTAGTTAACTGATGTATTATTTAGTTGATTAATGAGTTAATATTTAGTGAATTAATTAATAATTAATTCACACTTCTCTCACTAGTGTATCAATCAATTAGACTAGATACAACTAGCTCAATTGTGTCTAACCGAGTTAAACTGAACACAACTCCACCAACTACTTCTATAACTCCACCAAACTCTGTCACATGAGTTCTAACTGAAATATTCCATGCAATAGCTCCAGTCTACCCTTAGGAATAGTGCAATTCCTTATGTCAGCTCCTGTGCCACATCTATGCACTTAACTGAAGTGCTCGAAGAGAATAAGATAATGTTTAGAGTCCAAATATTATTAAGAGCTAATAATATTTGACATATCTATTTTTAGACTGCAATCTAAAAAATAGATTCCGCCCAATATGTCTAAAAATAAACATCTATTTTTCCAACTTGATCAACCATCCACAAATAGCATCCTGCAACTCATAGAATATGATCGACATGTCTAAAAATAGACATAGTCTAAAAATAGACTTTGCGACAAAATCAGCTGTGTGGGCCCCACCTAGTTTAGGTGATTATTTTCCAACTAGGATCAGGAATGATGTTTCAGGATGCCTCCTTCACTGTTTCTTGTTGCAACCTTCAACAGTTCATACATGGAAAGTGCAAAATCCAACCACTAAGATATCCCCTTTTCACACCAAGAGGGTTTTTATGCTAATACAAGATAAGTATGGGTCTCTTTCCCCCATTTATTCACCTACTCAGTGCAAGAAACTAAATTTAATATTCCCATTAGCTGCATGCTAATTTTAGGAATATTACAATCCTCCCCTCCCAAATGTCGCTTGTCCTCAAGCAACTACAAGGATAGAACTGGAAATTCTTCTCCTCTCCTCCTGTAGCATCCTCATATGATGTGCTCTCCAAAAGAATAAGATGTTGTCTCAAAAATGAAAATCCATAGTGTCTCTCTCAAGCATACAAGTTAGCATTTGATATACATCCAAATGGCTATTATCATGCAAAAGTAAAGTACTCAAGGAGAAAACTATGTGTTTTCTAGAGGTCCTCTCAAGGCATGGAGTTTGAAATGCATGGGAAATTCCCATTCTCAAGTGAAACCTCCACCCCCAATCTATCATCCATATGAAATGAGTTACCCTCCAACATGGCAACTCATGCATAATTCCCTCCACCTTTGGCTCCTGAAGTGTAGGTGGGTTGAATAAATGAACATGATAGGCAAGAGGTCCTATCCCACGCTGTCCACCTCTCCACTTATGATAAGTGTAGATGGCATGTTGATCTTGGGCTACAACATGATTGCCCACAAATGGCAAGAAGAAGATGGAGTCTCCAAGGGCCCTTTCTACAAAGTCATGAGCCATGCCAACCCAAACCATTCCATACAAGATGAATGGCACATCATCACCATATGGCATCCAAATCAGAAAAATGTTGAATTTTGTGTGCAAGTTTGGATGGTACAAATGGTTTCCCAAGTGGATGATGTGCAGTCTCCCCAACTTCTCTTTGAGAATATCATGTGGCAAGTGGTTTTTCAATGAGTTACAAGCTGTGCATGTTTTCTCCTCCACCATGGGGTAGTAAGCAGCAATGAATATCAGTTGTACATCATCAAAATAGCAATGTACTTGCCCAAAATCATGTATAGATGGGCTACTATCATTACAAATATTGGCCCTAAAGTGACCATGAAACCCAAAAATACTCTTGCTCTCTTGTGGAGCAATGCACTGTTCATATATGGTGAGAAGATACAAATACTCAATGGAGTAATCAACAAGTACATAAATATATTTCTTACCGTGCATAGTGAGTAAGTTTAAAGTGAGGTCCATGAATGAGTCCTCCCATGAGAATCTCCTCATAGGAATCTGCAAAAAGAAGGGATACATACTCTTCTTGGAACACTCCATCAATAAGAACATACTCCCAAGTGACAACGTTGTAGGCCTTAGTGATAAGGCTCCATGACTCCTCCCTTTAACATTCCATATGCCAAATCCATCCACCATCATGTTGCTTTGTGAGAAGATCTTCTTCCTACATGGAATCCTCTCATAATCCTCCAAAACTGAAGGGTAGCCTCCTTGTACTTTGAATTTGCCTTCCTTCTCTTTGGAAATATCATGAAAAGTATGGAAAAATTTTTGCCCATACTCTCTCAAGTGTATCCACAGCAACAAAAACTCTTGTTTCTCCCTCATCTCTCCCTCATACAAGCCATAGAGTAAGATCATGATGGTTGTCTTGTATGATGCCCCATACAAATAAGTTTTATGTTGTTTTATCATATGGGTTCCATGCCATGCCTCCATCCACCGTATACCTCTTGACAAAGGGTATGATTCAAGATGGCCAAACTCTCTTGAGAGTAGCCAACCCAGCTTTGCTTCTTATTGCCCTGTGTCATAGATCTACAAGTGGCTCACCAGCCTCTTGCTCTCCATCCACCTCCATTCATCCAAGTGTGGATGCCTCCAATCATTTTTCCCCTTGGTATCTTCCCAATGAAGACAACCAATCTCCCAAAGCAGATCTTTCTCCTTACACCTCATGGTAATTGGAGATGTAACCCCTTGGAGATCTTTTAGAAAAGACCTCTCATCAATGATCCTCTTGAATCCAATAGGATCCAAGTGTGCTGAAAGTAAAGCATCATCAAAAAGTGGCACAACACTCATGCGGCCCTCCAAAATCTCACACCCTAACTCCTCATGATGCATGCAACTCAATAAGGGTGCAATGGAATGAATTTTCATCCCTTTTTTGTTTAAACCAAGGGCACACAGCACAGTGCAAGCTTTTTTCCCTCCCCAACAGTGTGTTTTGATCCTTGACCAAGTGAGGACAACTTCCCAATTTTTTCCATAATATTTTTTGAAATTAGAGGAAATGGAAATACATGCATACCTTGGTGAGTCTTGGGAGCATCTTTTGTGGCTGCAAGTGTTCCTCTCTTCAGTGTGTTGGCTGATCCAACTGCTGATATGGATGGTTGCTCCCTCATGAAAGTGACAGCGCTGATAAAGGTCTCCTCAAATGGGGATGAGGTCTCCTTCTTCTTTGATCTCTCACTGTCAAATATTTTGATCACCCTTTGAGTGAAATCAGCAAAAGTAGATACTCTTGCATGACTCACATGGCTGAACCACCAAGAGCTTGCCTTACCCTCCAAGTGCAGTGTTGAGATCTCCACAGCCTCTTTTTCCACTACTGGATGTAGTAGGAAAAATGCCTCTAACTTCATCACCCAAGATTATGTTGTACATAAGGGTGATCCATCGAAGGTAGACAATAGGAATCTATTGCTCCTTATCATCCTATTGTTGCATGGCCTTCTTTCTTCTCTCAATTGGATAAACTGAGGAAAATCTAGGGTCTCTTTGAAAGCCCTAGGTTGGCACTTGTATTCTGCCAAATACCCACTCAGGATCTCATGTTTTAAGTGGTCTTCTTTCTCTCCACTTCCTCTATGAGAACAGGAAGTGCATGGATCTTCTTCATCTTCTTGAAACCTTCTAGAGGTCTCACTGTAGCTTTCTCCTTCTTGAAACCCTCTTGTAGTTTCATTGCATCTTTATTCTTTCCTCTTAGATCTGAGAATTGATGAGAGTAATCTCATCCTCTCCATCATTTTGTTCTCCTCTTCTTCTTATCTTTTGATTGGATCTGAAATCCACAGGCTGAGCCAAGATGGCAGCTTTGATACCACTGTAATATCCCAAAATAGGAAAAATCTACAACGAATAGAATATCTAAAGATATTCTAAAGTTGGAGCTTCAGCAAATCATGAGCATGGAAATGTGAATCAGCTCATTAGATGTAAAAGAACATCTCATTGTCGGAAATACTGAGAGGGGGTGAATCAGTATTTCTTTTCAATTGTTATTTTTACCAGTTAGATCACTTATATTTAGAACACAAAATGAACAATAAGAATAAATACTTTTATTAATTTCTTCTTTACAATAAATCAAGTACAATATATGTAGGGCTCCAACCCTAGATGAAGACACCGATCTTCAATCTCCCAAGCTCCAACCTGTATTTTCCAAGCTTTGACTTGGACTTCCAAGGCTCCAACCTTGTCAATTCTAAGGCACCAACCTCAAGGGCTCCAACCCTATATCTGGTACAGGCTTCAACCTAGTCTCTTGAGGACTCCTATCCTTTAAGGCTCCAACCCTATCTTCCAAGGCACCAACCTTGTCTCTATGAGGCTCCAACCTCTTGCTTCAATTTGTCAAGATATATTTGGTTATACTTCACGGCTCCCAAAGTCTTCTTCAATGAGCCTTGTCAACCTTAGTCTCCACATCACATCATGAATGACAACCTTGTCCTCTTAGAAGGTGTCACCACTGCTCTTCATGTTACCCAAACAATTTCTCCCAAGGTTACCTCATGATGGCTTCAATGCATCATGATCTCCAAGGGTGTCTCCAAGACTTCAATCAATGCTTGGTGATGTTTTCAATCAATTTGCACAAGTTCTGCACAAGGTCTTCCAAACAGCTTCAAGTACAAGGACCACTGCAAACTCTTCTTCAAGGCTTCAAATTTGCTCAACAAGTCTGCTCTAGCAAGGTTTAAGTCTGCATGAAATATCTTTCAAGGGCTGTTCTAATAATGGCTTCCAATACACTTCAACTAAGCTACCTTAAGGTGTCTTCACAACGGTTCCTCCAAATGCTTCAAGATTCTGGTCAAATATCTCTTTGAATAGACTATAAGATGTTCCTTAAATTCTCTTCTAAGGTTATTCCGTGCCCTTCTTCAATAGCCTCTTCAAAATCTGCAATCAAGTGACTCCAAGTCTTCTCCACACTTCAGCTCCAAGGATGTCTTCAAGATCTTCCAAATGAGCCCAAATATCTTTAATTTGTTCTAGGATTTTCTTCAAAAAGTTATGTACAATAACTCTTCTCTAAAAATGAATTCGATATTTTTTTTCCAAAGTGCTTTCATTGTATTATTGCACAATTGGTATACTTCAAAAACATGACCCAAATTATGTTTCCAAACAGTCCTATTGTTTTCCTATAAGGAGGGACAAAGTCTGCTTTCTAAGAAGTGTACGGATATGAAAACAACTGCAAGGAGAGGCTAATGACTGCTCCAAAGGTGTTCTCAACTATGTCATAACATTGTTCAAAAACATGCTTTAAAATATCCAACGATAGTCACAAGTATTACAGGTCTGCAACCTTATAAATCAATAGGTATACAACCTTATCACTCCACAGGAATCCACACTTCTACCATCTAATCTGAGCTCATAATTTGTTGTCCGAGGTGTAATAAAGAAAAAAGAAAAAAGGTTCTAAGCTAACTGTTCAACGAGTGATCCAAACTGTCCTCCACAAGTGATAGTTCATCAAACTGTTGCAATTCACATTATGTTCAGGTTCTAGCCATGTTGTAAGATGTTTTAACCCAACAAAGAATTTTTAAGCCCAAAACAGTGTTTAATTTCTGATCCGCTCGGCCCTTCTTCTATCTCTGTTTTCCTATAATAATTCTTCACCGAATTGATTGTGAAAAATGAGCGTTTAGACTTATATTTATAGTGATTTTCGACTAAACATGAAGGGACACGTCCCTTGACTGAGAGGCCGACTTGCATGCTAAAGTGTAGGTCGGCTCAATGACAGGGTTAATTTTCGTAAGTTAAAAAAATCAATATCTCACAAACTGTATGGAGTTTTGGAGCATGTAAGGACTCATTAGAAAGGAAAAATTATGCCCTAAAATATGGTATAAGAGTCAAATTTAGAATTTTCCTCTAGGGTAGTGAAAATTATTTTTTAATGAGACTGACCTTGAAATTTAGTGCAGAAAATATTTGGGACAGAATGGCTTCTCCAATGATTGGTTCCTCTATTGTTCGACTTCTTCATCATCATAGGATCATGTATGACATCCACGTCATAATAGTATCCAGCAATGAATGTATCATCTCATGTCATCATATACTCGTGTAGCGATACATCATAGTGCAGCCTTTATTAATTTTTTATTGGGAAAACTTCAAAGTAGTCTTTCAACCATGTCATCAAGACCATTATCAAGTGTGTTCATTCAAGAGTATGACATCATCACGTGTATGACTTCATTAAGTATAGTCCTCCACATCAAGGGTAAGGACATCATCCGAGTTCTAGGCTTCTTCATCAAGAGTAAGCACATCATCATGATTTCTAGGGCTTTATGATCAATAGGCATTTAGGACAAGACTTCTTCATAGACTTTGACATCATCATTAATGGTCTCCTAGTCAACCAAGAGTCATGGCATCATCATCTGGAACCAAGCATCTCAAGAATATTGACATCTCAATTAATGCCATATTGACATCAATGAAAACCTTTATTTACAACCAGCAGATGAAAGAACCTCAGCAAGGATATGACCTGCATACTCCTTCCCAAGTGGGGAAATGCAGCAATATAGGGCATAAAATGGTTGTCTTCATAAAATAACGCTATATATGTGAGGAATGGGACTTGGATCCCTTATAATATATCATATACAACTCACATGCAGAATTAGAGCTGAAACAAATCACTCTAGCCAACATAAACAGATTTCCCCAAGTTAATATGACTTAAATAAGCCCAAACCCCATAGCTTAACTCATGCAGAAATAACTGAAGCAAGTACAGCATTATATTTATGAGGGTTTACACAACAAATAATGAGAAACAATAGATCTGGAGATTACAATCATCCAATGGCTGAGAAAATGGAGAATCCTTCCTTCTTATACAAAATAAGGTCAACTTAGTAAGGGTTTCATGAGAGTACAATGTATAAAAATTCAGATCTACACATCTGGATCTGAAAAACACAGTTGTACTATAGCACTGAATAAATATGGCTGAAATATACAAATGACAGAAGAAGAATGAATTACAGAGCTTTTCGGGAGAAGGGTTGGCCCTTCCTCCAAGGAATAAGCTCACAAGCAAGGGTTCAAACCCTACTACTGCAACACTCCGGAAAATGACGCAATTTCCTCAGAGAACTGCGCTATAAATGATGGGAGATGCTTGGGCCACATGCCAATATGTACATTATACTCAGAAACATCCTGTAAAGATATTGCAAAGAGAGGAAGGCTCCCTCCTCTGAAAGATAAGCTCAGAAAGTGGGTGTTGTGATCTTGCCACTGCAACACCCTACAACACAGCGTTTCCTGCTACAAGAATAACATTTTAGCTGAAGGAGGATGCTTGGCCTCAAGCCTAGATGTGGAAAATTATTGAACAATTCTCCTCCAAGAGATCATTCAAGGTAGGAGAAGGAGTCCCTAAGCAGGAAGGCCTTGTGCTAAACAGCACTGCAGCTCTGCTAAACAGCAAGAGGATGCCAAATAGTCTAAACAGAAAAAATCAATAATATCCAAGCTAACCCCAAATGTCTGCTATCTTCCTCTTTATAAGGTTTTTGAGCCTCCTCACTTTGGGTCCCACCTATTAGGGTTTCCAACACCATGTGAACATTTTCCCTCCAAAACTGTGTTGTAGCTCTATCAAGACTGCTCCTCCATACTGCGCTGTTGACTTGGTCAACTTGACTAAATCAACAAGATTCTTTTCCTGTTCATACATGGAAAGTGCAAAATCCAGCCACTAATATATTCCCTTTTCACACCAAGAGGGTTTTTATGCTAATACAAGATAAGTATGGGTCTCTTTCCCCCATTTATTCACCTACTAAGTGCAAGAAACAAAATTTAATATTCCCATTAGTTGCATGCTAATTTTAGGAATATTACATTTCGCATAGAAATGGGGCGTTAAACCTCGATGGAAAAATGCACACGATATGGGTTAATAGCCGTCGGATCTAAGGGAGCCAGATCAATGTTGCGGGTGGAGCCTGATGGTGGGGTGAAACTTTGGAGGGATGGTAGTGGGGTATAGGTGGCAGATGGGGATTGGGCGGCAGTGCTCTGAGTGGAATGTGGGCTAGTGGGGTGATGTAAGGGTTTCATTGGGTAGCGGGGAGGGTTATGAGTGGGGTCAAAAGCAAAGAGGTGATGGTGGCCATTGGATTAGGGAGATCAACGGTCGTGATCTGTTTGGAGGGATGAGCGGAGGGGTTGTTAGGGAAAAATGAAGAAGGGGTTTAAGAAAAGGGCGGAGCCATGGTCCTGTGGGGGGGAAATAGGACCGGGGGTTGGGATGAGAGGGGCTTTGGGGATAGTGGATGGTCGGACCCCTAGTCATATGAGCAGAAGGGGCTAAGGCTTAAGCTAGAAAAAGGGGCTTAAGGCCTGATTTTGCAAAAGGGGCGGACTGAGCCTAAAAACAGGGTTTTTTAGTGTTTTTAGGTGTTCCGATAGGGTAAAAATTTAATTAAAACCAAGTAAAAGGATTTTACATGGGTTTTTAAAGCCCTTTTAAGGGAGAATGATGAAATGAAAGGGTTTTTATGGAGGAAGAGGGGAAATGGATGAGAGTATAAGTGAGGGGGTGAAATGAGGGAAACAACCTAAAATGAGCCTTTTTAAGACAGCAGGGTGATCTTTTAATGGGGCATGAAGATAGGAAGGCTTAGTGAAAAATAGTCATTTTTAGGATGATGAAGGCAATGAGGCCTCTAAAGATAGCTGATGAGCAAATAATGTTATCTTTAGGTGCTTGTAGAACATCCACAGTCATCTAGTGAAATCAGTAGAATACAGGAGGATAACAGTGGCTCCAGCTGGGGAGGGAAGCTCACTTTAGGAGGTGTTAAGAACCTTAGAAATAAATCTCTGGAAAAAGTAGACCAGTGCCTTGATTTGCACCCTAACAGACCTTCCTCTAACTTGATGATTCACTGCCTTGAAGAAGTGATTTGCAGTATTTGAATCATAACATGATTAGTTCCCAACTCAGCTTCTACCTACCCATCACACTACTTCTAACATTTTTTCTTCTTCTTTGAGTGCATTTGGACTGGAAACTCTTTGACATTTTTATTTTTTGAAAAACAGAAATAAACTATGTATTCCTATCCTTATTTCTTCCAAGAGTCTAGATTAAATTGTTGAACTCTGTTATTTTCTACCTAAACTACTTGGCTGCCAAGATTAAACTGTTTGGTAGTCTTTATTCTCTAATCTAAAAATAGGAAATTGAAAACATAACCAAATCAGGATTAGACAGTCTGATTTGTTATGGGTAGTGATTCTTTGTACAAATCTGCATATAGAATTGATTTTGCAGAACCTTTAACACAAAACTTTTGAGGGCTGAAGTTTGGAATTTTCTTTTTATCCCTCTCTTCTTTTTTGGTTCAGATTTGGAGCTTCTGACCCAATTTCTAATCTAATCTAGTGTTGAGATTCAACAAGATGATGAGCTTAGTGAAAAGAGTCACCTTCAATAAGTGGGCCCGCAGGCTATTTTTGGTGCCAGTCTATTTTTAGACTATGTCTATTTTTAGACATCATATTTCAGAAGTTCCAAGATGCTATTTGTGGATGATTGATCAAGTTGGAAAAATAGATGAAATTATATTTTTAGAATATTGGGCGAAGTCTATTTATAGATCGTCAATCTAAAAATAGATGCATGTCGATTATTATTAGCTCTTAATAATAATCAGACTCTAAACAACAACTTATTCTCTTGGAGCACTTCAGTTCAGTGCACAGATGTGGCACGTCAGCTGATAGAAGGAATTATGCAAATCCTAAGGGTTTACCGGATCTAATGCATGGAGGACTCAGTTAGAACTCAAGTGGTAGAGTTATGACACAGTTGGAAGAAGTAGTTATGGATTTGTATTCAGTTTAACTCAGTTAGACTCATTTGAGCTAGTTGTATCTAGTCTAACTGATTGATACACTAGTGAGAGTGGAGTGAATTAATTAGTTAATTAATTCACAAATAATAACTCATTAATCAACTGACCAACACATCAGTTAACTACAGTGCATGGCAGTTTCAGTGGAGGCCAGTGGAGAGATAGGTGAAAAGGAAAGATAGACTATCTGTTGTGACTATAGTGATGCATTGATTGCATCACACACTCAGTGGAGATGCCAATGAGGATTGCGCAGTCAAGGATGGATTAATTTGAATTCATTCAGAGCTATTCTTCAGCAGAGATTCTGCAGTGGAGGCAGGCTAGCAGGTGGCAAATATCGGTGCATGGATTTGCAAGATTGGGCCTGATTAGTGTATGACAATTGTACTGTACTGAGGGCTTGTGATAAGCTTTGTATGCTTGTATGAGATTTTCATATGATCTTCATGTTACATAATATATAGTTGGGGTTTTCAACTTCAGGTTTTCCCGGTTAAAAACTGTGTTATGTGCGATTGAATATTTTTGTTTATGCTTCACATGTGTGTGCAATTAATTTTTCTGCAAAAGATTAACAAGTGGAATAGATTCATTATCTTGCATAAAGTTAAATAGTGTGAGATCAGGTGGATCTTGGACATATGCATGCTTAGTGCATATAATTTCTACATGGTATCAAAGCATTGTTGATTGAAGATTGCAATTGTGAAGTGAGTTTGTGCTGGTGGACAATTCGAATTTGCTACAGAATATTCTTAGTGTAGAAATCGAGTACACATTGAAATGTCTTTCAACAGGTTGAGATTGGAGTATGCCCTTGATGGGAGCTCGAATTACATAGCCCGGAAGAACAGGATGGAGGTGGTGCTGGAGAATAATGGGCTAAAGGAGTTCATCGATAGTGATGTTCCTAAGACGGGATCTAGCGATGTTGCATTACTTGATGCATGGCAAAAGAAGACTGCATGACGAGGAGGATTCTATTGGAAGGTGTGAAGGACCATATTGTGTCTAGCCTTCACAGGAAAACCACTCCATTCCTAATGTGGAAGGCTTTGACAGACTTGTTCC
Organism: Pinus albicaulis; assembly: GCA_034641835.2. Taxonomy (NCBI): domain Eukaryota; kingdom Viridiplantae; phylum Streptophyta; class Pinopsida; order Pinales; family Pinaceae; genus Pinus; species Pinus albicaulis. The sequence continues at coordinate 22,083,898 of CM076575.1, forward strand.
AAAGCAGAAGTGACCAGAGGAAGTTGGCGCTTAAAGAAAAGCTCATAAAAATAAAAATGGAGAAAGGCAACAGTATTCCAAAATATCTCACGAAGTTTGTCCACTGCAAGGATGGACTGGGAAGTGTGGGGGTTACTATTGATGAAGAATACTTGGTGAGCTTGGCTCTCCTTGGGCTTCCGAAGATTTGGCATAGCTACGAAGACTCTATCAATGGACGGGAGAAACTGCCAGGATGGGAGCGACTTTGTTCGGATCTTGTGCAGGAGGAGATAAGGCGGGGTACCAAGGATGGATCTTCATCGAAGAATGAAGATGAAGAGAATTGCACTTTTGCTTCCAAATCAAGGAAAGGGAAGGGGAAGAAATCTTCTTCAAAATCCAGTGCTAAAGGCAAGAAGCAGGATTTGTCCAAAGTGAAGTGTTTTCACTATCACGAACATGGACATTTCGCCACTAACTATCCACAGAAGAAGAAGAATAAGCAGGCTGCTAGATCTGCAGCTGGAGAGGCTTAGCCTCGCAATTGGAGCTGGATTTTTCCTTGATCGCATGCTTGGTTTCAAGCTGCATGGGATCGGTGTGGTCTCTTGACAGTGGTGCGTCTTTCCATATGACGGGAGACAAAGAGTTGTTTAGTGACTTGGAGGAGAAGGACCTCCAAATGCATATAGAGATGGGCGACGATGGTTGGTACTGTGCGACTGGCATTGGGACCATTACCTTTGAGAGGGAGTCCGGTAATCTGTTCTTGTTGAAGAATTTCATGCATGTTCCAAGTCTGAAGAAGAACTTGGTCTCAGTCACAATGCTGGAAGACAAGGGTTATGATGTTGTTTTCAGTGAGGAAAAAGCCTTCCTTCGACATAAAACAACAGGTCAAACCAAGAAGATAGGGGTTTGAAATAAGAATATCTACAAGCTGGAGGTAGATGGTTGCACTGCAATCGTGGGCAAAGCAGAAGAAGTGGTGAGCCCAGATGAGGGCGAATTATGGCACAGGAGATTGGGCCATCTTCACCATGGTGCTTTGAAGACTTTGCAGCAAATTTCTACTGGACTTACCAAGGGTACTCTTGCGCAGTTAGATCAGTGCAAGGGATGTACTATGGGTAAGTTTGTGAAGACCACCTTTCATGAGAAGGAGAACCGTGCTTCGGTGATCCTGGAGAGAATTCACACAGACGTGTGTGGACCATTCTTGGTAGCTTCAACAGAAAAACACAGGTATTATGTGATATTTTTTTATGATTATTCTCGTAGATGATAGATCTTCTTCATGCAAAAGAAGAGTGAATCGTTCTCAAAGTTCTGTGAGTTCAAGGCATTGGTGAAGAAGGAGTCGGGGAAGCAAGTGAAATCTCTACGGAGCGATAATGGTGGTGAATACATCTCGGGTGAATTCAAAGACTTCTGTAGAAAAGAAGGAATTTGAAGAGAACTCATAACGCCTCATAACCCACAGCAGAATGGGGTCACAGAGAGAAAGAACAGAACGATCGTGGGTGCTACACAAGCGATGCTGCATGACCAGGGCCTACCGATGCACTTGTGGGTGGAAGCATGCAACACTGTGGTTTATGTGCAAAATAATTTTCCTCATAGAGTACTTGGCATGATCACACCTGAAGAAGCATTTTCTGGTAAGAAGCCTGATATTTCTCATTTGAAGAATTTTGGCTCACCTGCTTACATTCATGTGACAAAGGACGCCAAGAAGAAGCTGGAGCTGACTGCAGAAGTTGGGATATTTGTGGGGTGCACAGAAACACCCCATAACTATCGTGTGTATTTGCTAGACAGTCGGATGACTGTTGTGTGACAGGATATAAAATTCAATGAGGTGAAAGCCATGAAGTTGTCGCTTGAGAGGGAGCTACACTTGCATGCGGAAGAGGAACTTCTTGTTCCCAAAGATGAGCCTCTGGATGTGGATCAGCCACAAGAGGAGATTCATGGAGTGGAGGAGTCCACTCATGCAGAACCAAACATCAGACAAGGCAGAAAGCGTACCACAGAAGCTGAGAGACTGAAGCTTGATGTGGAAGAGAATGTAGGATTCCCTACATCACAGCGCAGACAGAGAGAGTCACCTGAGCGATTTACTGGATACATGGCTCTTATGAGAAAGTGTATCATGACATAGCCATCTTATTTTGAAGAAGCAGCGCAGGAGCCCACATGGGTAGATGCCATGGTGGAGGAGTATGACTCCATTGTCAGAAACAGTGCTTGGGAGATTGTTCCAAGGCCGGAGGGAAAATCAGTTGTAGGATCAAGATGGATCTACAAGGTAAAGAAAGCTACTGATGTGAGTGTCGAGAAATATAAGGCAAGATTTGTTTCCCGGGGCTTCTCACAGATTGAGAGGATTGACTATGAAGAAACCTTTGCACATTTCGCACGGTATTATTCCATACAGACCATCCTTGCTCTCTCAGTGTAGATGGGTTGGCACATTCATCAGATGGATGTGAAGACTGTGTTCCTTAATGGGATCATTGAGGAAGAGGTGTACATTGAGAAACCTGAAGGATTTGAGATCTTCGGCAGTGATTCGCATGTGTGCAGACTCAAAAGAGCATTGTATGGGCTGAAACAAGCACCCTGTGCTTGGTACACTCGGATCGACAGCTATTTCACTGGACTTGGCTTCACCAAGAGTGAGGCGGATGCAAACCTGTACCAGATTGGTGGAGGGTAAGATTTTAATCATTGTACTTTATGTTGATGATTTAATACTAAGAGAGAGAGAGAGAGAGAGGCACATATGTTGAATCAAGCTCGCAAGACAAAGGTGGCACACCCGCCGAACTAGGCTCACAGGCCGATATATTTTCATCAAACTTTACATCTCTTCAAATGATTATATTTTTTTATTTTGGTTGAAGAAGTCTATATCCTTTGACATCTTCAGAATATCCAACAAAAATACATTTTTCACTCTTAGGTTCTAAGGCTTTATGTTTCGCATCTGGAATATGAGCTCAAACATCACTTCCAAAAACACGAAAGTGACTTACATTTGGTTTAATTGAGCTCCAAGCTTCTTCTGGAGTTGTATTCTTTAAAACCTTAGTAGGAGTGTGATTTAGTATGTAATTTGCATAGCTAATGGCTTCTGCCCAAAAATTGAGACCAATTCCTTTAGATTGAAGCATACAATTAGCCATTTCTTTTAAGGTGTGATTCTTCCTTTCAGCTACACCATTTTGGTGTGGATTATATGGAACAGTATGTTGCAATTGAATTCCATGCTCAGTGCAGAAGTTGATAAAATTTGTTGTTAACATACTCTCCGCCATTGTCTGATCTTAACTTAAGAATTTTATGTCCAGATTGTTTCTTAACAAAGGCCTTATAGGCCAAGAACATGTTAAAAACTTCACTCTTGAGTTTTAAGAAATATACCCAAGTGCGTCTAGAAAAATCATCAATGAAGGTTAAGAAGTACTTGCAACCAGAGAAAGAAACAACAGGAAGTGGACCACATAAATCACTGTGCACAAGCTGCAAAGGGGCTGAAGTGTGCCAAGAGTACACATCCGGAGCAAACACCATCCCGGCAAGATACCATAGGAAGGCCCGTCACCATATTTTCCTTACACAGAGTTTGAAGAGAGAGATAGTTTAAGTGACCAAATCGCTCATGCCAAAGTTTGCTCACATCATCATTATGAGCAATAAGAACAAAGGGAAGAGATGATGACCCAAAGTTTTCAAACTTATACAACCTTGTGTAATCATCAGCAATGCCAGTAGCTAAAATATGTTTAGGATCTTTGAGGTCCTTGATTACAACATCATGAGGTGAGAATTCTACTATTTTCCCTTCACCTAAATGATTTATCTGATAAACAGATAGAAGGTTGCATGACAAGGTAGGAACACATAGTACATCATTAAACTGACCATTATCTAGATGAATGGTTCCAGATCCTACAACACTAAGAGATATATCATCACCAACATAAATATGTTTGGTGTTACAATCATTTAAAGAAGAAAACATGGATTTATTTTTATCCATGTGGTAAGAAGCTCCAAAATCAATGAGCCACTCATGAGAAGGAGAAGAAGAAGATACATTTAATGCATAACTAGATCTTGATGCTTGAAAACCACAAGCAGAAAGTGCCATGCCTGAAGATGAAGGTGAAGAGTGCTCCAAATTGATGTTGTGCTTCTTCATTGCTACTTCTAAGGCTTCCATCTTCTTAAAACATTTGGACTCTAAATGGCCATCACGATTGCAAAAGTTGCAATGTTTATCTATCTTCTTTCCTTCGTTTTTATATGCCTTATCATTTTGGTGAGTTGCTTTTTCAGTTTGTGGCTGAAATTGCTTAGGACCCTTGTTTGGTTTTGGACCATACTTTTTAGGATACTGCTTCTTTGGATTCTTTTGATATGATTGATGTTGGGCTGCTAAGGCTTTCTTAGAAGCGTTTCCAGCAGTGATAAGACCAAGGTGTAAAAAATTTTCTTGTTCTCTTATCAAAGAATCACAAAAGGCATCAAAAGAGGGATTCTTGTAGGTGGTTCCTGAAGAAATGATGGCTTCTCTATTGGAATGGAAGGCGGAAACAAATACAGAGTATGCAGGGCCAAGCTTAGTAATAATGCAATATATGAGGCTACCATCTTCCTTTTTGACCTTACAACCTTATAAAAGAACTCTGAGGGTCTTGAATTTGGACAAAAAATATTCAATAGAGGAGAAATTGTTGGGGTCCAAAGTAAGCAACTCATTTTCAAGTTGATGGGCCCTGATTTGATTTTGAATGCCAAAGACAGTATTTAGCTTGTCCAAGGCTTCATGAGGGGTGTCAATGTCAAGGATATGAAATCGAAGATCTTGAGCAATGGACATTCCTATCAACCATCGTGCTTGATCTTGTTTATTTTCCCATTTAGCAACTTTATCATCATCAGAAGGTTTAGTTTCTAGCCCTGTGGCTATTCTATAAAGCCCTTTACTTCTAAGTATATCTACCATGTGAGGTAGCCATTGGAAATAATTGGTGCTGTTAAGAATAACCGGGCATGCACTTTCCATTTTTTTAAATGAAGCTGAGAAAAGCTGAAACTAACTACTCCAATGGAAAGATCTCGAAAAATTAGGCCGTTTCAAAAAAAACGGCTCGAAAAACGGCTTGTAGATGCCAAATAGTTACGAGAACAAGATGAAGTGCGGCTCTTAAAAAAAAAAATCCACCCAAAACTTTTTACAAAAGAAGCTTGAGAAGGAGACTTGAACCCAAGCCCTCTATTCTCATAACCTAACCCCTAACCAAGTGAGATAGTAAAAGGATTATGTTATTTTAGAAAGGAGGAAGGGGGGATTATTATTATTATTATTATTATTATTATTATTATTATTATTATTATTATTATTATTATTATTATTATTATTATTATTATTATTATTATTATTATTATTATTATTATTATTATTATTATTATTCGTGCCTTTTCCTACACAAAAAAGGCAACTATCACTTTTTTCACTATTTTTTATTTCCCGAGCTCGCACAAAGACGCGGGGAAAGAGCATACGTAGCAAAAAAAACCCTTTTTCCTGTTTCTGATTTGCCGAGATCCCACGAGGCGCACAACAAAGAGCATACACGGAGAAGAGGGTATAGATCCGGCAAATAAATAAAACCTTAATACAGGAAAAAAAAACTGAAATAAGCAGAACTATTAACAAATATAACTGCAAAATAGATGCTTTATACCTCCAGATCTAAACTGACATAACCTGAGCAAACGGAAACCTTTTCGCATGAAACGAAAGGCATTCCTCACTGCAACAGATGCTCCGGACACAACCGAGCAGTTCTCCAAGACCAAAAATATTCATAAATAGTATATATACAAAACAACATTCACATGCAGTCAAACCGGCTTCGGATTTTGATCAACAATGGATGCAACCCTCAAAATAGATTTGATACCATGTAGGAATTTTCAGAGTAAGTTCCTAGATCAAGAACCAAAGGTCACCGCTCACAAACAGTTCACAAATCAGTACACTAGTATAATCACGTGGTTAAAACCCTCAAAGAGGGAAACAGTCCACGCCCTGAGCCAACGCGGCCACTTCAGGGAATTTATTAATATAAAAGAAAATTTACATATGTTTCTCTCATAAACGGTTACCGGAAAAATGACCCTCCATGCTCTTTAAATAGAGATCATGGACCAATCAGGTGTTAAGCCACAGATCAAGTGCCGTTAATACCGAGGTGAGATATAATCGTCAAATCACTACAAATCGTGACCCTCGAATCATAAGTTACAAATGTACATGGTAAAGAAACACACTTTACCTAACTCTACACTACACTAAGTTATTCTTAACTATTTCCTATGTGTCGGAATATCCTAACAACATTCCCCTTTATGAAATTCATGCTCGATCTTCTCTGCATCATTCTCAGGAAAACATTTAAGCAATATACCACTAGCATTTTTCCAATATAACCACTTATCTATAATGCAGTAATTTACAGCCTTTAACTTTAAAAATATTGCCTTTGTTTTAGATAAATCAAGAGGAACATTAAGATAGAAGAGCACATACAAAATATCAGCATACCAAAGTGAATTTAGCAATACTTCTTCCACAGGAAGGTTGTGCATTCTTCTTGTTCTTCTAAAACATCAATCATGTTCATTTCTAAGGCTTTGAGGTTTGATTCAGCCATAAGTTTTGTAAGCCCTTGTCCCTTTATCAGTTTAGTGGGTCTGATTTCCAAATCATATTCTAATATAACAACAATCCACTTTCCTCTTTTGCCATTAGGATCTTGCGTCAAAATGTCTTTGACAACTGTGTGTGGGACAAATGCAATGATGTGTGAGTGTAAAATGTAAACTCTGAAGTCCTTCAAGGCTTTGATCAAGGCAAAAGCTTGTTTTTCCATTATGTTGTATTTTAGAGGAGCATCTCTTAAAGCCTTGCTAAATAATGCAATGGGTTTCTCTTGTCCTTTTATGTTTTTTTGGAGTAGGACAGCAGCAACTGTATGTTATGATGCAAAAGAAAACATGAAGAAATCTTTCTTGAAATCAGGGCTAATGAGAACTGGTGTTTGTGTGAGTGCTTGTTTAACCAGTTCAAAGGATTACTTTGCTTCAATGGTCCATTTAACTCATGTTTCCCTTTTAAGCATGTTTGTTATGTTTCTAAGGAGTTCAGCTAAGTTTTGTATGAACCTTCTTAAGAAATTAATCTTTCCAATGAAAGATTGCAGTTCTTTGATGTTTCTAGGATGATTGATTTGCAATATTCCTTAAATCCTCTTTGGGTCTATTCTTATTCCCTCTTCAGATATGATATGGCCTAGAAGTTTACCTTCTTGGAGACCAAATAAATTTTTCTTGGGGTTTAAGGATAGACCATAATTTTTGCATTTCTCAAAGACTTTTCTTAAGTGAGAAAGATGCTCTTCATCTTTTTTGGAATAGACAGTGATGTCATCTAAATATATCACAATGAAGAAGCCTATCTCTTCTGAAAAAGAAATATCCATGGCTCTTTCGAATGTGGCACCAGCATTCATTAGACCAAAGGGAATTTTCACATACATGAAAGTACCCCAAGGTGTAGTGAAGGTTGTTTTAAGTTGATCATTAGGATGTACCAGCACTTGGTTGTATCCTGAAAAGCCATCTAGTAAAGAAATTCTTTTTAGAACTCATTACCCTTTGTAAAATATGATCCATTTTGGGAAAGTGGTAGTTGTCCTTTAAAGAGGCTTTGTTTAAGTTTCTAAAGTCTATACAAAGTCTTATTTCTCCTATTATTCCTCACAAATGCAAGATTGGATACCCAGTCTAAGTATCTCACCGGGACTATGATTCCAGCATCATACATTTTCTTGATTTCTTTCTCAACCAGGGGTAATTGCATAGGGTTTATTCTGCGCATTTTTTGTCTAAAAGGTTTCTGGTTTTCTTTGAGGGTATCTTATGCTGGATTATCTCTGTATCATATGATTTTAAGTCCTCGTAACTCCAAGCAAAAACATCATAAAATTCTCTAAAAAGCTCAAGATATTTTAGTTTTATATGAGCTGGCAGTGTTTTGGATAATTTAATCATATTGGCTTTAATTTTACTGCCTATATTGCACTCTTCTACTCCAGCTTCAGTGGGTTCCATTTTAGGCTTTTTGGCAACATCATTAAATTCAAACAATTCTTCTAGAGGCACCAGTCCCTTTGGCAATTTATCAGTGTGAGTTTACAGCACTTCAAAGTCTTCTTGTTCTAAATTAGTGCTCAACTCTGTTTTATGTGAGTGTTCTTTAGTTAACAGGTTTATATCGGCAATGTTTATATCAGCAATGTTAGGAGTTTCTTCTTCATAATATTTTTCCTCAGTAGGACACTCTTCTTCATACTCTGAGTCTGAATTTGGCATTTCAAACCCATTTCTGAACTGTAGGAAATCCTCTATCTTTTTATCTCCTTCAAAGACTTGCCAATATTTGATATTATCAGGGACTACTGGTCTATATTTAACTTGTATTGTGTATTGTTTGCTCTCATAAGGTTTTTGACATGAACTAGCAGCAAAGGCTAAACCATTGGCAAGAATGTTTTGGTTTCTAGGGACAAAATTAAGCTCATATGTTGTGAATGTTCTCAAAAGGTCAACAGCATCGTCTCTATAAGCTTGTAATCTTGGATTCTTGGAAGCATATTCTCCATTTACTTGTTTAATAATCAACTCTAAGTCTCCATGAACAGTTATTCTCTTGGCTCCTAATTTTCTCAATAATTGTAGTCCTAAGAGGAGAGCTTCATATTCAGCTATGTTATGGGTACATTGAAATTTTAGCTTGTATGAATTTCCCTCAGCATGATTATTTTCAATGTTATGTACCCATATGCCTTCTCCTAAATCGGTTTTGTTATAAGGTCCATCAAAACTCATACTCCAAAGAGGTTCATGCTCGGATTTTTCATTGAAGTCATTTCTGTCCTCTTTGTCCTGTTTGTAAGAGCTGCCACTGTGTTGTTCTTTAGGGTTTACACTACGTTGAGCTTTTTCTTGTTCCTCATGGTTTTCATTGTGCTGAGGATTTTTTATTTGTTTCTCCTGATCAACATTATGTTGGTGACTGATTTGTTGCTCATGACCTTGACTCTGTTTGCTGAGATTTTCTGAAATAGCAAACTGTTTGGGTGATTCTTCCTTCTTATCCTCTTCTTCTATTATTGGCTTGCTATCTACTACCCCTTGCTCATTAATATTTTCATCATTGTAAAGAATGAATGAGTCAAGGTATGTGTGAATAGAATAGAGAGGGGAGTTGTCTGGTCTTTCTTGACTACTAACTATGTATTTCATGTGTGTTTCCCTATATAGTCTTCTTGGTTGACTAAAGACAGGGATGGTTGCATAAGTCATATCCATTTGCAGGGTACCTTGGAGTTTAGCACCCCATGACCTTGAAAGGAGCATGCCATATTTAGGAGGTATATCAGCCACTACAATCTCCATTACTAAGCTCTTGGCTGGTATTTGTGCTAAGTTGACACATAAGTCTTTGATTAGTCCTAGACATTTAACTCTGCTAGAATAAAAGAAATATAAATCTTTGTAAGGTCTAGTTGTTTCAAGGCCTAGTCTTTCCATTACTACTTTAGGCATAAGGTTATGGGAGGCTCCTGAGTCAAGCATGGCATTATGAAAAATCTTATCATGGATGTTTAGACTGACATAGAAAGGAGGAACACCTCCTTCTTGAAATTTTCCTTCTACTTCTAGCCCAAACAGAAGCTCAGGTTTTTCATCAGTCACATTGACAGAATCAGTTTGTTCTCCTATGTTTAAAGCTCTCAAAATTTGGGTTTTATATACATCTTGGGTGACTAATTCAATGAGAGGAATCGGGATTCTGATTTTAGCAATTTCACTCTCTATGCTGAAAGGTATCTGAGTTTTTAATATGTTTAAATCAACCTTTTTAGTCACTATTTTCTCAACAAAATTAGCTTGCTGGTTTTTATTATGGATAGCAGTTAAAATGGTTTTACTAGGAGCATTAGCTGAGTTTCTAGTGTTTCTTTGGTCACCACAAGGTTTGTCACAATTTGGGGCATTTTTTCCTTTGTTTTTATCAGAACTTTCAGCCATTGTTTTATTGTTTTCTGTTGTCTTTTTAGGAATGTTTTCAGGATTGTTTCTAGCAGAAATTTTAGAGGTTTTCTCTTTGGGAGTGTCTTGATTCTTTTTACTTCTAAGGTCATATTGTTTATGCACTTCCATTATAGCATTTTCAAAGCCTTTTTTGTAATCTTCAGATTCTGGGCTTTCTTCATGATAGGGTGTATATATGCATTGTTCTTCTTCAGTGAGGAAAATAATATCCTCGTTGTTTACTCCCAATAAGTTTATGTGATTTCCCTTTGTTTCTTCAATCACTCCCTCATCTTCATCAGCATAATTCTGTTGGAAAGGAGGTCTGACTTGCTGATCAGGGCCTCGTTGTCTAATTTGAGGGGGATTCCTTCTAAAGTTTTGGTTCTGATTTTGATTTTTAATTTGAGGAGCTGTTTGATTTTCTTTAGGATAATCTCTCTCATTCATGTTTATTCTTTCCATCATCCTTTCCATGGTTCTAACCAAACTATCAGTTTTGGAATCTGATGTGGAGGGTCCTGCTTCATCTTTTTTGGTAACCTTTTTCTCTGTTTTCAATCTAGCCCTTCTAGCATTTAGGTTAGCTTCTACACTTACTGCCCCTTTATGCATGTCTTCTAATGTGAGGGGTTCTCTCTCCCTTAATTGATAACACATGTCTGGGTCAAATCCTTTAGGAAACTTTATTAAGGCTAAGCCTTGCGGGGGTTTCATTTGAGGAGGGAGTGCATTATAAACACTATTGAATCTAGTGCAATAATATTGGACGCTCTCTCCAACATTTCTTTTAAGATCATTGTATTCTGACAGGATTTGAAGGGGGTTTCTCTTGACTTCCCATTTGTTTCAGAATAATTGATGGAAATCAGGGAGGTCATTGATACTATTACGGGTTAAGCCTTTGAACCATTTTCTTGCTTCTCCCCCTAAACTTTAAGCAAACATTCTAAGTTTTACAGTTTCATCATCTATTTCTTGTATGTCAAAGTAATCATTCATTCTATCCACATGTTGTTGAGTTGTAGTAGAACTACTAGCATCATATAATGGAATCTTGGACTGATAGTCCTGTGGTAGAGAAACTAAAGGTAAAGGAAGGACTAAGGGAGCATACCATGTTGCCATAATATGAGCTTGTGGAAACAATGGGGGCTTAAAAAGTGGAGGAAGTTGAGGAAGTGGAGTGGTTTGAACAGTGGGTATATGTATGGGTGTAGCTGAAGTACTTGGACCAGCTAAGTGATGTTGAGTAGATCTAGGATGACAGAAGCCAAAGTTATAGAGAAAATGGAGATCAGGAGGAGTGGAAGGGGAGGCTTCCCTACTACTACTTTGTTGTGAGTCTTCAAGCTCAAGGTTTATTTGGTCTATACCACTTTGTGACTTGGTTCTATATAAGCTTCTTATATGAGGCAAGTCAACTTGGGTATTTTGCAAGTTTATAAGGTTTTCAGGGACTGAACTTGCTCTCAGGATGGGTCTAAAAATAGTTGGGTTTTTAGATGAAGGAGACTTCCTAATAATTCTTTCAAGATTATCAACTATTGCAGGAGGATTTGGGTCAGGATGGGATCTAGTATGGATTATTCTAGAAGCTAGGATTTTGGACCCAATAAGTCAGAAAGGTTTTTAGAGATATAACAGTCTTAAAATACAAACCAAACTAAAAAAATAGATACTCAATCCACAAAGTATTCTTGACTGGGTATTTTTTAATTTTTGATGATAGGGTAAGCTTTCCAGTGGAGTCACTGGAAATTAGTGGAGTCACCAGGTGGAGGATTTCTACTTGTTTTATAGGACTGGTTGTTGTCCACCATCAACAATCAGGAACCGATCTTGGTTGACACTTGATTCATTTTAAACTAATGAGGTTTTTTGAGTTTTGAGTGAATCTGAAATGTTTATTACTCAGTATCCCCAGTATGGTTGCCACTATGTTGGCTCCCTGTGATTTCCTGGATTGGCAAGAACAAACACTGTAGGGGCCACATCAGAACCGCTTTGGAACCTTAGGACCTAGCCTTCCTGGATTCAGAGAGGGATCTCTCTATTAAGGTGTTTTTAATTGATTTATCTTTGTGTTCTTGGTCTTAAGATATTAGGCTAGTTATGAAGTTCTAAGGACTTGTTTTGGTTTTGGTTGGATTAAGTGATAGATTGAAGGATTAATGGTGTAACTGATTGAGGAAATGTTTTGAATAAAACAAATAGACTATAAGAAACATCAATACATTGGGCAATGGAATCATAAAAGGATTTAATTTTTCATCAACTCTGCAAGGGCTTTCATAAGGAAAGCTAACTATATCAAGTGGATTCTTTAGATTAGTTTGTGATATGAAACAATAAGAAGTTGTGAAGGCAGCAAAGCTATAGTCAGTCAAGAATCTTCTAGCTCTACTTACACAAGAAAAACCTTTCAAAGTAACTGTTTGGAGCAATTCAAAGGGCAGGACAAACTATAATCCTCTTTGGACAAACTTTAATAAGCAAACTTTTAAGACAACAATCCAGTAATTCAAGAACTACTTTCAGACAAAAAAAACATATAAGATAAACAGTAAGAGTGGTCTAAGATCAAACAGAAACAATTCTAATATGCTTTTGACAAACTCTTAAAAGACTCTTCAAAGAAACATTTCAAGACATTCCAAAGGGCAGGGCATACCTTAAACCTCACTGGTTTAGACTCTAATAAGTGTACTTCAAAGAAAGGTCTTGAAAACAATATCTCAGGTCTTACTCAAAGGAACATGGATTCACCAAAATTTCCTTGGTTTCACTCTATTGAATAATTTCCAAGACAACAAGCCAGATATAACTATAGGGAAATTAAGATTCTTCTAATCAAACCCATGCAGAGGAAAACATGAATAAAAAGAATACAGACAGAAATAGGGTGTTGAAACAGTAAATCCTAATCTAAAACTTCTGGTTCTTTATCAGAGAAAGATGAACATAATGGAAAACATAAGAAGAAACAGTAACAATTAGGAAAATTTCACCATTGATATAGCTCAAGGATCCTATGAACATGCTTGTATTATTGATGATCAAACCAGTTACAATACTCCATGTACCATAGCTCTATGCAACTCAGAGCTTTCTTCACTTCAGTCTAGCATTCCTCAATTAGCTCAGCAGCATAAATCAGTCCAAAAACCATCAAGTAACCAACATTTACAATGAGGCTCATATGCAATATTTATATGCAAAATGAGGAGGTGTTGTTGTGCTAGGGTGTATAAATGTTATTTATTACAGAGTTAATGATTTTTGACCTTTGAGACCATGCAAGGCCCAAGGAAAAAAATATCTGAAAGAGTTGCTCTGAATAATAACTTCTGTCTTAATTTTCTTAAGTTATTAAGTTGAAATATTTGACTTTTGAGGCTTTGTAATAACTATTGAGCTGCTTCAAAATTTCTCTAGCTGAGCAATAACTTTTTGAAGACTTTATGGAAGGAAATAGTGTTGTAGGTGGCAATTTTGTCTTTAGAGAAGTAATTTCTCCTTTTTTGAGTAATTCGAAGGTTTCTTAGGGTAATTTGCCTTGATTTATCCATCAATCTTCAGTATTAGGCCTTTAACCTTGATTTATTTCTGATAAACCGCCTTACTGTCTTTTAGCCTTTGTTCTGTTTTATAACTGTTTTGTCCATCTATCTTTATCTTTAAACCTTGGACTTTCATCTTTAAACACTGATTTTTAAAGGGCTAATACTTTAGCTTTATTCTTTAATCCTTGGATTAAGCCTTTATCCTCTGTTCTTCATTCTTTCATCACTGATCTAACCGTTTTTCTTTGATTGTCTGTGTGCAGGGATCTCTCTATGTATCGAAGGGTTTCTTGATCGGATCGATGGTCATGAATCATCGATTTAGCCTTTAGATTTACCCTGGGTCCCTTTTTTTTCATGTTATTTTGTCTCTAGGATCGTCATCCAGAGACTTCCGCCACTTAATTGACTGTGGGATGGCTTTTAGGCCATGAAATGCGATTAAACCTGCAACAACAAACAATAATTAATTTAAAACCTACGATTTTTTTTATTTAAACTGCTTTCAGGGGTTTATGAGGCGTCGGAGAAAGGTACAGAAGAAGGGAATATTCATGGGAGGAGTTCCATGGGCGGAACAGGGAGGAGTTCCATGGGCGGAATATTTGAATAATGGCACAAAAGAGGAAAGGCTGTTTTTAGCGAAAACCAGGCGGTTTATGGCGCGGTCAAACGGTGGTAAATGGTATTGGGGTGGGAGCACGTGATACCATTCAGCGGCCCCCACGTGTCCTAGGCGAAACCGCCCATTTCGCATAGAAATGGGGCGTTAAACCCCGATGGAAAAATGCGCGCGATACAGGTTAATAGTCATCGGATCTAAGGGACCCAGATCAATGGTGTGGGTGGAGCCCGATGGTGGGGTGCAACTTCGGAGGGATGGTAGTGGGGTATAGGTGGCAAATGGGGATTTGGAAGCTGTGCTCTGAGTGGAAGGTGGGCCAGCGGGGTGACGTAAGGGTTTCGTCAGGTAGCAGGGAGGGTTATGAGCGAGGTCGAAAGCGAAGAGGTGATGGTGGCCGTTGGATTAGGGAGATCAATGGTCGAGATCTGTTTGGAGGGATGAGTGAGGGGGTTGTCGGGGAAAAATGAAGAAGGGGTTTAAGAAAAGGGCGAAGGCATGGTTCTGTGGGGGGGAAATAGCACCAAGGGTTGGGATGAGAGGGGCTTTGGGGATAGCGGATGGTCGGACCCCGGGTCATATGAGTAGAAGGGGTTGAGGCTTAAGCCGGAAAAAGGGGCTTAAGGCCTGATTTTGCAAAAGGGGCATACTGAGCCTAAAAACAGGGTTTTTTAGTGTTTTTAGGTTGTCTGATAGGGTAAAAAGTTAATTAAAACCAAGTAAAAGGATTTTACATGGTTTTTTAAAGCCCTTTTTAGGGAGAATGATGAAATGAAAGGGTTTTATGGAGGAAGAGGGGAAATGGATGAGAGTATAAGTGAGGGGTTGAAATGAGGGAAACAACCTGAAATGAGCCTTTTTGAGACAGCAGGGTGATCTTTTAATGGGGCATGAAGATAGAAAGGCCTAGTGAAAAAAATTAATTTTTAGAATGATGAAGGCAATGAGGCCTCTAAAGATAGCTGATGAGAAAATAATGATATCTTTAGGTGCTTGTAGAAAATCCACAGTCATCTAGTGAAATATGTAGAATACAGGAGGATAACACCGCATCCTTTCATGGGCTTCCAACCTCTTCTCCCTTCTTATAAATTCATGCCCCTCTTTCCAATAATGTTAGTCCTTGTTGTTCATTATTGGGCTAGTCTGAACTCTCATTCCCTTTACATTCTTGCACTGTGATAATGCCTAAGTGTTCAGGAGAAGGAATTATTTAGAGCTCCGGTGAAGGACTCAAATTTTCACCAAATGGAGGCCTCCAACATCAAGGCTTAGTTGTAAGCTATTCTTTTTATATTTATCAATAAAAACATCTAATGTTTTATTTCTATATTTGTCTAATCTTTTATGAAAGTACTCCTTGATCTCATAGATAGCTAATGTTTATGATTATTATGTATTGGATTACATTTGTTGTTGCCTCTTGATCATCTACATGTATTCGTGTGCCATCAGTACCAAGGAGTGAGTCTAAAAGGATCGTGGATCAAGGTCATCATCAACGGGTTCGAACGTAACCTTGGGAAAAAGGTATTTCTGTCTCTTTTCTTGTCGCATTATGAATGTTAGTGAAGAAATCCTTGCATTAGAAAGTATCTCACGTAGCTAGACCCACTCTAGGGCTATAGATATCACCTCAGTCCGCAGAGGGGATTTATCTTGACTACATAATTGGAGACTCCATTGGGGAGCTTAGCCTCTTAGCCTTCCTTTTCTGGACTGATCTTGGATCAGTTTGACCAATTACTAAAATCTAAGCTTGCTTGGGTCTCTATGAGTTTGAGTAGGGATTGCTAGTCATTTCACTATGTTAGGTTTGGTTTTGTCTAAAACTCTTTTTTTATTTTTCCTTGTTTTTAGCGACCAACGTGTTTTATGTTTACACAGTCACGTTTCCAGTGATGTTCTATATAGCACAGTCGCACTGATTTTTCTTTCAGCACCCTTCTGCTCATCACGGAAGCGTTGATCTCATACCTTGGAAAATTTAGTGTTTCCTCTTTATTTTCCAGTGTGTCCTAGCCTGTGAAGAATTTGTGTAGTCTTAGTGACCTCCTTGTTGTGTTTTTGACTTACTTGTTTTCTTTGAGTGAGTGTTTTCGTCTCTTTGATTTGTTTGTAAGCTTGGAGATTTTTCACCATTTGTCACATTGCTTCTGACTTGGTTTGAAGTGATCTATCATATGCACTGGTCATCACTACATTTCTGACCTTACCTTCATTTTAGTGTCAAACATAGGATCACAAAGTGTTTGATTCGCAAGTCTAGAAGGGTGTGTCCTTTGTCCAAGTTAAAAATAAATTGAAAGTGATTTTCATCTTAGTTTTTTATTTTTCTTGTCTTTATCATTTTAAAAAGAGTGAAAAGCATTTCATTCGTGTATTTGTTAAAATGATTTTGAGTTCTGTTCGATTGAAATAAAAGTGAAAAAGGATTTTTTCATTTCTTCATTCGTTTCGTTTGTTTTACTTTTGATTGCATTTCAAAGTTTTAAAAAAAATAAATAAATAAATATATATATCATTTTGTGCATCTTGCTGGAAAAGAGAAATGTTTTCATTTTTTCAATGAGTTGCATTTTTTTGGGACAAGTGAATTCGATTGGAAAGAATTGCATTTCGTAGTTTTGAACTAATTTGGGGGGCATCATTGTTGCTGCTTTGATTGCACTTTTTCTTGTATCTCTTCCCTAAATAGTTTATACTTCATTGAAATGGAAAGTTTTCTTTTTTCATTTAACCTGCATCGTAGGATTCAGGTGACATCGATTTTGAGCCAAAACTGAAACTTAACCCAAGATCAACATTAAAATTCACCCAATTTACCTTAAGGTGCATTTGGAACTAACGAGAACATTTAGTGGTCTAGGCTACAGACGTGTTCCGACGTCGTAAAACGTAGGATTTGTCACTAACGGTCTATGTTACAGCCCAGGGTGATATCCTATCCCACATATGGAAGTATATTGATATATGATAGGTATATTTGGGGTGCTCTCATCGAATGGTCACGCATTAGACAGCACTAATACGAACTGGACTCCCATGTACCGTCACATATATTTGGGAGACACCACTAGGTTGCAAGCCTACCATAGGTAACTGAGACGGCCGCCTTGTAAACATGATATGATAAACACAAAATTAATGGAGATTGGTTGTAGTACGCTAAGTCCTTGGTCATTTTTTCTATCATTTATCACAAAGGTGTATATTACAGTTCACGAATACTTGGTAAACCTTTATACCTAGTACACCCTTTTTCATTTATTTTTTGTTAATTCTAAAAGTAACTGCCCACAAAAACATCTTACCTGTGAAGTTCTCCAACCTCATTATTTCTTGGTAAATTGTGAATTATTTTCACCTCTTCCTTCTTTAATATTTTTTTGAAAGGTCATCATGGCTTAATCGTCGAATTCACCATGTCCCTCCTCTGATGGGTCTCAATAACCTCCTCCTGATGTCCTTCAGTTTCCGGTTGGACCCATTGAAGCTCAAGGTGTCCAACTCAAGATTTTCGTCAGCATACAACCCATCTCATCTCGAGCACCGCCTAACAATTCTCCTTGGACGACATCGAAAGACTTTGAGTCGGAAAGCCCTGAACCGTCTGCACAGTTTACGGTATTTTCTGAGAATCCGCTCTTTGATCCGATTGTGGTCTCACCTCAACGAGATTATAGCGCTTTTGATCAACCCGGAATTCCCTTTCGGGCTTCTCCAGTAGCATCTCGCTCTACTATGATCTGGATTTATGTAGGAACACAACAAAATACACATATAACCATAAATACAAAGATGCAGCGGAAATAACACTTCATTTCATTAATATCAAAGAACTGAAATTTTCTTACAGACGGAATGGAAATAAACTAGCTAAGGTGTCGGTAGCCTATCTCTGAGAAGAGATGTGGTGGCTACAGGCCTCTAAACTATGTTACAATGAGGCTCGAGGGCCTATTTATTATTTAGAAACAATGGAAAACCCTAAACATCCAAAACCCTAACCCTAGGAGATGAAGCGCCAAAATTATGTGCCCTGTTTAGGTAAATTGGTGTTTCAACTTCCCAGGGACGTAACTTTGGCATACGATATTTGTTGGACCCATGTTGCTCCCGGTTTTCCCAAAAAACGTCATTTAGGGCCTCAAAACGACTCCGGAAGTTCAGGACTTGAAAAAACTGCTAAAAATAGTAATTTGTGCCGAAACTGAAAAACTGAAAGAGACAATGGTGGGCCCCCAAGTGGAATATGTGGGTGGCCACCAATATCCACTTGGATCATTCCTCCCCACTTAGGAATCAATGGCCACCATTGCGTTGAGTTGCTCCATGAGATGAGGAAACTTCTACTGAAATTGGTCCCTAGTGAACCACTTGCCTTGGTGCAGGAGTTGGCCAGCTTTGACAACCCGATAAAGTTGGATATTTTGTTGACGAGTGTTCTTGATTTTCATTTCCATGATACAATATATGGTGGCCTCTTCCATGCAGTCTGGGTTTAACTCTATTGGTGTGAGTTTTTTTTCAATGTCAGAGGTGTCTAGTAGAGGGGGGAAGTTGGGACGAAGGCAGTCCACATTGAATACTGGGCGCAAACCAAGGAATGGTGGAATACTGAGCTCGAAAGAATTGTTCCCTACAGCCTTGGTGATGGTGTACATCCCATATTGGATCAGGCAAAGCTTGCGGTGGGGTCTAGTGAGTCGCTCCTTCTGCAAATGTAGCCACACTTTGTCGCACACCTGGAAGTTGTGTGGCACCCGATGTTGATCATGTTGTTGCTTGTACTTAGCATTGGCTCTATCCAATATGTCATGAAACTATTAGCGGATGTGTTTAATGCGCTCAATGAAGTTTTTTGCTTTGTCAGCTTCAGATTGGACATGAGCCGAATCGGCTTGAGTAGCCGCAAATGGCATGGCTACGTCAATGGGACATTGTTGCTGGAATCCCAAGCCCACCTGAAAGGGGTTGTGATTGGTTGAGCTATGGAGAGCTCGATTATAATTGTGTTGTACATAGGGGAGGCTCTCATCCCATGTGCGTGGATGCTTTGAATTGTAGATGCGCAAGATGTGTACAATCATCCTATTGACGACCTCTGTCTGGCCATCAATTTGGGGATGGAAAGCTGTGGACTTGGTGAGCTTGGTGTCCAACATTGACCAAAGGTTGTACCAAAATGTGTTGAGGAACCTGTTGCCCGGATCTGAGATGATGGACTTTGGGATCCCAAAGTACACCCACACTCATTCAAAGAAGATTTTAGCAATGGCTTATGTTGTGATATTCTTCTTGCAGGCCGCCATAATGGCCATCTTTGAGAACTTGTCGATGACCACAAAAACACAGTTGTTTCCATGCTTAGTATAAGGAAGGCCCAACATGTAATCCATGGATATGGATTCCCAAGGTCGACTAGGGGTAGGTAGCGGAGTATAGAGAACTTGCTTCTTGATGGTCAGTTTGGAAATGGTGTAAGCAGTGCAGGATCTGATGTACTTCTTGACATCTTGTCGAAGATTCGGCCAATAGAAATACTTCTGCAGTAATGTTATTGTTTTATCAATCCCAAAATGCCCAGCGACTCGACTATAGTGTTCTTTCCATATCATCTTGGCTCGCTCGCTTGAAGGAACACAAAGGTGTCCCAGGTGACATAACAGTGCATCTTGGAGGTGAAATTTTGGAAATTTTGTACCCCCCAAGAGTAACTTGTATGTGTGGCCTAATTCTGGATTGCTCTTGTAGAGAAGCGACCAATCAGAAGTCTCATGCCCACAAGAGTTGAGAACGGTGGTTAGCACCATGATTAGTGGTCTGTTGAGGCAGTCTGCAACATTATTGGTGCTACCCTTCTCGTACTTGATGTTCAAATCAAATTGTTGCAAATATGTGGACCACTTTTGATGGCGATCATTTTGCAACTTCCCCTATGTCTGTATGAACTGCAGGGGTCGGTGGTCTGTGCAGATTATTGTTTCCTTCCCCAAAATGTAATGCTTCCATTGTTGACGAGCCTACACAATGGAATACACTTCTTTGTCATAAGTGGGATACTTGCGGACTGTGTCAGACAATGTCTCATAGTGATATGCCACTAGATGCCCCTGTTGAGTAAGAAATGCCCCAATAGCATAGTCAGAGGAATTTGTCTCGATCTCAAATGGTTGTTGCAAGTCTGGTAATGTGAGCATTGGGGCAGAACAAAGGTGATGTTTCAATTCTACGAATGTCTTCTGTTGAGATTCCGACCAAAAGAATTTCGCTTTCTCTTCTCCCTTGGTGACTTGACTCAAGGGCCAAGTGATATGAGAGAATCCCAACATGAACCTACAGTAGAAATTAGCAAGACTCAGAAAGCTGCAAAGCTCTATTAGAGTGGTTGGGGGTGGCCAATCCCGAATGATTTGGATCTTGTTTGGATCCACATGCGCCCCCTTTCATCAATAATGTATCCCATATATTGAACCTGGGTCATGCAAAAAGTGCACTTCTCCAAATTGGCACATAACTTGTGTTGTCGCAGTGCTTGGAGGACTTGTCAGATGTGGTGGAGGTGTTCTTCCCAAGTATGTCTGAAGATCAGAATTTCATCCAAGTACACCACTACAAATGAGTTGTTGAATGGCCACAAGATGTCGTCCATCAACCTCATGAAGCTTGCGGGAGCATTCTTCAACCCAAAATGCATGACCAGCCATTCAAAAAGGCCCTCCTTGGATTTGAAGGTAGTCTTCCACACATCAGAGGGTTTGATTGGTACCTGGTGATACCCAAACTTCAAGTCGATCTTGCTGAAATAATTCTCCCCTTTGAGTTGGTCCAGAATGTCATCAATATGTGGGATCAAGTACCTATTTCGTACATTGATCTTGTTCAACGCTCGATAGTCAATACAGAGTTTCCAATTCCCATCCTTCTTCTATACCAACACGATCGGGCTCCCACAGGGTGATGAACTCGGCCAGATGTGACCTTTCTGCAACAACTCCTGAATTTGCCTCTTGATTTCATCGTTCTCCATAATAGTGCGTCGATAGATCATTCCATTGGGTAGTGGCGCACCTCGGGTCAGATCAATGGGGTGCTTGACCTGACAGTGCAGAGGCACCCCTGTGGGTGAGGTGAATATGTCCTCGTACTCCTCCATAAGCTTGTCCATTTGTTGTTGTCATGCAGAGGAGCCATGTCTGGAGGTCATGGCCACAGTCTTCTTCTTGCCCTGGGGGCGGATCATCAGGTAAACAAATTTCCTGGTTTTTGAAATCAGCTTACTGCATTGTTTTGCAGTAACCAAAGAGATAGAGGTAGGCGGTGGAACCTCTGGTATCCTGTACAACTTATTTCCCAAAGAAACAATAACAGTGTGAGGTCAGGATTCATACATAGCATGTCACTTCCACAAGTATGGTTGGCCTAATAATACATCACAAACATCAAGAGGAGAAATGTCACATAATACCTCATCCGTGAAGGGCTTGATTTTGTAGGGAAGGCGACACTACTGGCTAATGCAGAGATCTCTTCCTTGGTGAAGCCACCCGATGGTGTATGGTTGTGGGTGTGCTATGGTCGGAAAGCCCAACCGCTTCACGAAGTCTGCTGAAATGAGGTTCTTTTGGCTCCCATTGTCGAAAATGAATTGTAGTGGGGAAACCTTTATCTGCATTTGGGAGTGGAAGAGACGCTCCTCCTCCTCTAGATCTTTTGGTTCCTCCTTCAGGATCTTCGCAGTGGCAACATTGGCGTTGGGCTCCACATCAATAATCTGTTTCCCTTTATCATTCCCCTTATCAAGTTCTGATTTAGAGTAAGAGAGTGCATCTGATTCAGAAGCCCTCATCTCGGCCACCAGCGACTGCTTGTCCTGACACTCACTTGTGTTGTGAGTGGAGCTCTTATGAAACTCACACCACTTTCCTACTTCCTTCTTTGGCTTCGTGGTGTTTTTCTTTGCTTGCGGATTTGGCAGGTTGTCTTGGGCCGCCATGCCTTGGATTTTTCCTTTGTTCTGCGGTTTGGGGGCACCTTTCCCTTGCTTTTTATTTGCAAATCCAAAGTCTCGCTTCTTCTGTTTGAATTTCTGCTCAATATTGGAAGCATACCAATATGTCGTACCAAGCGAGGAGATTTCGAGGAACTCCAATGTATCTGTGTAGATAATTGCGATACTTCAGCACCAAATTTTTCTCTGAATCTTTGATACCCAAATTTTTTTCACTGGGTATGGAACAGATTCGTCAGCTTATGCATATCTTGATCCCTTTGTTGCCGCAGTGTGGTCCATTGTATGTACTTGTCCTCATATCTCCCCACGGGATAGTATTGTTTCTTGATGGTGTCTCAGAAATAATTCCAAGTGGGTACGGATGAGAACAGAGAAGGTTTTGTCTCGTCCTTTTTCTCATAGTAGGTTTCCCACTAGTCTTTGACATGGGGGGTAACTTTGAGGAGTGAAAAAATAATCTTCTCCCGATTGGAAAAGTCATGAACCGAGAAATATCCTTCTAATATATTCAACCATCTATCTACGACATCTTCATATATTTGACCCTCAAATATGGAAATTTCAAAGTTTAGTTGTACCTTAAAGGGAGTCACGCCTCCAGAGTGGCTGTTGGATGCAGATGCATCGTCCGTGGGCAGTCGTTGAAGGATCTGGGAAAATTTATCCATCATCGCGTTCCTTTGTTTTTCAACGGCCTCCTCGAGAAATATTTTGATAGGATCTCCTTCTCCCTCATATTTCTTTTTGTCCCCCATGGGCGGTCGTCGAGGTTTACGAGGCTGATCTTACAAAGGTTCAACCAGATCGAGCCCTAACTCCTTATACCTAGATCTCGTTGGGGATATGCAAAGAAGGATCGAGAAAAAGCAGACCGCACTGATACCACTGATCCAGATTTATGCAGGAACACAACAGAATACACATACAACCATAAATACAAAGATGTAGCGGAAATAACATTTCATTTCGTTAATATCAAAGAACTAAAAAAATTTTACAGGCATAATGGAAATAAACTAACAAGGGCGTTGGTAGCTTATCTCTGAGAAGATATGTGGAGGATACAGGCCTATGAACTATGTTGCAATGAGGCTCGAGGGCCTATTTTTTATTTAGAAACAATGGAAAACCATAAACATCGAAAACCCTAACCCTAGGAGATGAAGCGCCAAAACTATGGGCCCCGTTTGGGTAAATTGGCGTTTCAACTTCTCGGGGATGTAACTTTG
Source organism: Pinus albicaulis (assembly GCA_034641835.2). Classification (NCBI taxonomy): domain Eukaryota; kingdom Viridiplantae; phylum Streptophyta; class Pinopsida; order Pinales; family Pinaceae; genus Pinus; species Pinus albicaulis. The sequence goes on from CM076575.1 coordinate 22,107,490, forward strand.
GCATACGATCTTCATTTGACATGCACCATACCTCGTTAGAAAGATATATTCGATGAATACAACTTTTGATGTGAGAAACATCAATCCATGGACCCATGTTACTCTCGGTTTTCCCAAAAAACGTCGTTTAGGGCCTCAAAATGACTTCGGAAGTTCAAGACCCAAAAAAACTGCTAAAAATAGTAAGTTGTGCTGAAACTGAAAAACTGAAAGAGACAATGGTGGGGCCTCAAGTGGAATAGGTGGGTGGCCACCAATATCCACCTGGATCATATTGTCCATCAGTTATTTCCTAACGAAATGGCATCCAATGCTAATGATGTTCCATTCATGAGCACTCTTTAGGGCACTTTACAGGAAACCACTGGAACCTATATTCCAGAAGCTTCCTCTTTGATACTCCCCTCTGAGGGTGAAATTTTTGGCTCCACTCCTCATGATTCGTATAGTAGGACCAAAGTATAATTTAGTCAAGTTGTATCTCCACTTCCACAAGGGTACACCTCTTTGGAAAATCTTAATTCTGGAGCTTCTGGCACCACATCTTTATTTCTGGATCTTGTTTGGTCAACAGGTATTCCTCCATCTTCCAACCCGTTAATTTTGAATTTGGAATGTGTTTGTCGTGTCTTGACCTGTTGTTCACCTATAGTCAGTATTGGTCAAATTATTGTTTTGATTGGATCCTCTACCCCCTTTTCGCCATCTACGATTACTGCAGTTCCACCATTGAGTGGACAATCTATGGTTTCGTCTAAGCCTAGGGGGCAATATAATCCTCTTTACGTACCTCCCCTCTGGGGTGGGGGGCCACTGAACTCTAGAACTATTCCTGGGGCGAGACAGCCTAATGCTAGTCTGGGTGGAGCATGATCTTCACAACAAGCGAACGTTGTCGTAGGCGTTATTCCTTCAAGTGGTCAACCTACTTCATCCGCATTAGTCTTTCACTAACCTCACACTTAGTATTCTCAGGTTCAGCAGCCCCTTCAGCAACCAAACATACCATATTTGTATGTTCAACAACCTAACATCCCTCATCAATATATTCAACAACCGAACGTACAATATCAGTATGTTCCTCAATCGAACACCTCTCAGCAATATGTCCAATAGCCCTAGCTTCCTGCAGGTGCTATTGAGACTAACCCTCTGCTTGGTCATTACACCCAAACTGGTATGAATCTCCCTCTGGGTCAACCTGGTGCTTAGTACCAGCCGCATCCTCATGCTCAGTACCAGCAACCCCAGCTTGAGCCTCAGTCTGGTGCTCAATATCAACAGATTCCTCAGTACCAACAAGCCCAAATGGGACCTCAGGCTAGACCCTATGTTCAGCAACGACCGTAGGCTGTGTTATCACCCAAAAATTTTCAAAACATCATTATGTCATGTTTGTTTTTTTTCATGGTTCAAATTAGGTTTAGAAGTCAATTTAGGATTTGGTTAAGGGTAGCTTATATTTTTATAAGTTCAAAGGTCATCATTAAGCTCAAATAAATTCTTTTAAAGGTCTATTCATTGTCAAAATATCCATAATTTCCATTTGGGAGTCATTCCATAAATTTTTGGGTCAAAACCGTGCAATTAGCCAAGAATCCACGCTTTCGTAGCACCACTAGTTCAAAAAAGTTGATTTGCGCTACGAAAGCGCTAATAGTTTCGTAGCGCAAACTGGGAAAAATACACTGTGCGCGCTACGAAACCACGGTTTCTTAACCATCTTGTCATTTGACATGGAAATTGTCAGAATTCGTTGGGAAATGGTAGGTTAGTGGTATGATAGGTCAGTTAATGATGAGATTCGATGTACTTAACCATGCTGCAGTCATCATTGTCATGATAGGGCCTGAATGAGGCATAATTCAGTTATGAGATGACATTTCAAATTCAAAATCTTGCTTAATTGGTCATACACATTTCTCTTGCCTACATTCGAATGTCTAAGCTCTGAAGTGTCAAGCCAAACCTGTGGCTGTTTAGTACAAAGTTTTTCTTCATCCTAATCAAGTGAGGTTGTTTCATATAATCAAGCGAGGCTGACAAGTTTTCTGTGAAGCATGGCAGAGGAAAAGAAAGTCCACAGAGGGGGACACTGCTTAAGATATGGGCCTGAAAATATGAAGGCCATAGTTGAAGACCGAGCAGTGATGGAGGCATTCAACATAGTAGGTTGTCTTCGGTTTTGTGAAAATCTGCAGGGTTGTCACACACAGGTGTCTAAAGAATTTTCCTTGCACTTCAATGGAACAACTACCAAGGTTGGGTTGCTAAGTGTGCTAATTACACCAGAGATTATTGTTGTTGTGAAAGAAATACCAAGGGGTCAAGAAACTTGGTTCAAAAGTTTCAAATTTGATATGGAGCCATGCAAAGAATTCATGAAACCTGAGTATGTAGATATGGACCTCAATAACGCTATCCCTAGAAGCTACATCAAAGACACTTATGCAAAGCTTCTTCTCAGCATCCAGAGATATTTTACATGTGAAGGCAGATATCATAAGGTCTACACATATCATTTCAAGCTGCTTCTGCATTTCACATGTAAGATTTCACTTGATTTGCCCTTTTACCTGCATAGGAGTCTTGCTAAAATGGATGATAAAGTACAAGCCAAATCTGAAGGTTGTGAAACATCTTTGTTTCATCATGGTTTGATGAAGTTATTGATTTTGAATGAGCTTCAGAAGATAGGCAGGGATTGGTCATCCTTTTTGTTTATAAATGGTTTTGAGTTGGAAACACTAACTCATGCTAGAAACCCTAAAACTAAAGGAACTCCATCACCACTAGTAGCAGAGTCTAGTCAACCTGTAGTTACAAAACCAAAGGAATTTGCAAAACTGAAGCCAAGGAAACAAGTTGAGAAAAGGACAAAGCAAACACAAGTGCTTGATACTCCAACTCCATCACCTACAAAACAAAGGTCAAATATTGTCAAAGAGGCAAAACAGAAACAAGATGTCAGCAGGCAGGAAATTAAAAGAGTAACAAGAAGCCAAGCAGTGGCATTAAAGGGAAAAACAGTTGCTATAGATACAGAGGACGGCCCAGTGATAAAGAGAAACTTAGATGACATCCTGCATGCAATTGACATATAGGAGACACCCATTGTGCAAGCTGACTTCATTGGAGAATATGAGCACAAACAGAAAAAAGCTAAGTCTGTAAAGAAGCTTGAGTTTGAGGGTGAAAATGCAACTTTTATCTTTTAAGCTAGAAAGCCTTTAACTAGGCATGCTAAGAAACTTAAGGAAGGCAGCAAGGAAGTTCAAGAAACTATTGAAACAGCTAAAGCCCCTGAAGAAGTGGTTGATCTCTCAACACCTACAGAGAAGCATACAGCCAGCAGAACAAAAGAGGGAAAAGAAGAAGTGACAAGGAAAACAGAGCTTCAACATCTTGAAGAGAAGTTGAGGTTAGAAAATCAAGAAATTGTTGTGATGAGAAAGAGGGCTAGAAAGCACAGTATTGAGAAAGTAGAGTTCAAAAGAATGAAGGCACTATGGGAGGGTCAAAGTGGTTCTATTTCTGAAACTCCAAGCGGTGCAGAGCAGTTTTTCACATGGACAGTCCCAGCAATCAAGGAAGCCAAATTTGTCAGAGTAATAAATACTCACTTGAGGGCTAGTAATAGGAAACTTAAAGATCAAGTGGAATATTTGGAGCAGTAGCTGAAAGTGATTCATGATGAGTTAAAGAACAAAGGTGCAAAATGACAATCATTAAAAATTCAAAAGCTAAATCAAGTGAAAATTAAGAAGGAACCTCATGAAAACTGTGTTTTTCAGTTCATATGGCTTTTTTATTTGATGAAATCAGTGTTATTTTGAGTTTTGGCACATTTATAGTTTTCAATTTGAAAAAAATTGGACAAAACTGCTCACTCAGCAGTTTCGTAGCGCAAACAATGTAAAAAGAGTGAAAAGCGCTACGAAATTGTTGTAGCAGCTTTTTTCACTCTTTCTCATAAAGTTTTGAAGGGAAAAAGTATGAATTATGACCTAAAATTGCTAGGGAGGATGTATTAAATGATAATGAAGATAATCCTGGAGGAAAGAAATCAAAATTTTGAAGGAAAAAGGATAAAAGAGCAGCGATACGAAAGGGGCTACGAAACTGTGTTGTTTTCGTAGCGCAGGTCTATTTCAGCTTATTTGAACAGTTTGATGATGGTTTTGGACAGCTGGAGTTAGGGAGGATTTTGGGCATGTGTTATTTCAATTTCTAACAGAAAAAGACCTCAAAATGATGAATTCATGATGGTCATAACATTTCAAAACTGTAAATGACCCTATGCCTAGAAAACAGGGGATTGTTTCCTACTTTGATGGAGGTCAGCATTATGGTCATCAATATTTGAAGCCTATCATCTAGATTCGACCATGTGTTAGTACACTTGGAAAATGATGTAATTTAATTAAGATAAGGTTGTTATAGATAGGTGATTAAGAGTTTGAATCCCATTTGTAATAGGACTGTTTAGTAGATTAGTTGTCTTGTTGTAATAAATACCATGTCATATGGTTAGGCATGGTGTCAAGAGTCAGGAGTTCGATGTATCTAGCATCAGATAAGGTTATCTTATGTTGTAAATGATCTATAAAAGATCAAGAAGTCAAATATGAAAAGTGTTGGACATTTTTTGGCAAAAGACTATGTTTATTGTAAGTGACTGGTTTTCAGCTAAATACAGAGATTTCTACTTCGCCAACTTGAGATTCAGAAGGAGTTCTAGTGTGTTCTTGTTCTATTTGCATCTTTTTACTATCCTATTACAGTGGTATTTTTCTATGTTACTCAAAGTTCATCTTTGATGCTTTGACTTCCTATATACACAAACTGACTGTGTTTTTTACAGTTTCACATGTGTATCTCTTGACTAAAACTCTGATATGCCTCAACTTCCATGTTAAGTAGATTGATTGGGTTACTGAAACTATTTTGACTCCATAAGCCCAATGTGTACTTTCTGATGTAATTTTCAACCTAAATTTATCATCTATCTGATTATTACCCCACATGGAGTTAGCCATCTACTTTTTTATCAAAAATCATTAACCCTTGAGAGAGCCCTCTCAGGTTGAGGAGGCTAAGCCTCGATAAAAATACTAGTTTGAAATAGTTACATGAGATGGATTTGATTAGAAGCCTATCAGGTCTAATTTTGTGATAACAGGCTGGACACCATGTTCATCAAGGACCATAGGCTAGACCTCATGTTCATCAAGGACCTTACATCCCGCAAGTTCCGCAACCTCAAATCCCGCAGGGGCTCTATCAACAGCCCCAGTAGGGTCCCTATGTTCAACAGTCGTTGCAGAAAGGTCCTTACCAGCAATGGGGGATATATGTGTATTCAGGACAGAATACGCCCTATTGGGGGAAGAATCCATATCAACTAGGTTGGAACACCTGACCTTTTTCTCCTCATCATCCTCCCTTGCCATTTTTTTCTACGTTGAAATTTCAGGATGTGTCAAACCTTACAAATGACCCCATCCAACATCAATTTCATTGGTCGCCAATTCCGACTAAGATTCTAGGAGATTGTCCTAAATTTGAAGGCAAGTCTGGGGAAGACCCCCAAAACCATGTCATGATGTACCACTTATGGTGCTCTTCTAATTCTTGGGTTGACGATTCTATTCGTATTCGTATTTTCCAGCATGCTTTGACCAGTGTTGCGGCCAAGTGGTATTTCGAGCTCCCTCGAGGAATTTTCATCGATTTCAATTCTATGGCTATGGCTTTCCTCACTCATTTCAAGTTACCTATCTAGTATGAAACCGACACCCACCTCCTCACCTCGTTGAGGTGGTCAACTGCTACTCACATTTGGGATCACATTCACGAATGGCGACGTCGTCCTCTCCTCATAAAATTTGAGATCCCCGATCAGCTGTTGATTGAATGGTTTACAAAATCATTCGTTCCCAGGATTGCTAAATATCTTGCTATGGGTGGATGTGTAACGAAGGAGGAAGTCATTGTCGAAGCCCAACACCTCGATTTAGTTTATTCCCAATCTATGCGAGCTCTTGCCTAATGCACCGCTACCTTCAATTGATCCCGCCTCACCTCAGTATCCTGTTATGCCTCCGGTGGATGGTGTTATCAGGATAGTGGCTCATACTAATAGTAGTGTGCTTACAACTTATTCGAATTCTAAATCCACTATTTTCGTTGCACCCTCCACTCCTTCCAATAACCAGAAGAACCCTGGTAAAACCTCCAAGGTAAATGTTGTTCAATCTACTGCAGCAAACAAATCCTCTAAAGGTAAGAAAAATGTTAAAGGTAAATCCAATTCTCACAACCCTAAATAGGATTCAAAAAAATCATCTGTTAATGATTCTTCCATGTGCAATCCTAAATATCCTTGACTAGTATGTGATGATGATCATTACACCAAGGATTTTCCTCGGTGTGCCAAAGTTACCCATCTTCTAAAGGGCGCACCCAGGACTCTGGATGCCTTGAAAGAACATTTTCCTTGTCACCAGATGCAAATGGTAAATCAAGCTCAATCATCTGTACACTCTTAGCTTTTCATGGCTGGAACGGAACCTATCGCCATTACCATGAAATCGAAAGACTACCCCAATCCATCCAAGGCTCTTATGGAACTAGAAGTTACAAATCACCCTTCCTCTTCCATGCCTCCTACTTCTGGTCCTCTCCAGATTGATAGACCTAGTAGTGACTCCATCATCCGACCACCCCTAAAAGGTGTTCTTCAGAAATTGTCCTATAATCCGAATGTGAGAGTCGTGCAACACTAAAATATTGTAGAGGACCTGGCTTAAGCACCTTCGGCGATGTCACCTTTGGAAGTCCTTCAATCTTGTCCATCACAACGGAAGGCACTACTTTCTACTATTGGAAGGATTGATCTCGTAGATTCTAATCTTATTACTTTTAATCTTGATAATTTTGTTCCTTGCCTCCCTTCTCAAGTGGCTTTTCTAATTAAGATTACCATCATGGCAAAGAATATTCATAGGATTGTCGTTGATGAAGGCACTTCGACATGCATCATGTCTGTCACATGCTGGAAATCCATCGACTCTCCTCTGTTGAGTCAGCCCTTGAATACCTTGGAAGCTTTCAAATATAGAGGTTCTCGGTCGTATGGTATTATCAAAGCATCGCCCATCCTGTTGGAGGGGAAAATGGTAACTTTATAAGTTGAGGTGGTAGACACCAACTTGAATTATAATCTCCTTCTCGGACACAGTTGGATGCATGCCATGGTTTGCGTGGTCTCCACCCTTTTTCATGTCCTTTGTTTTCCTCATAATGGAATAATCTTGAATGTCAATCAGTTAGCTTTCTTTTCCTCTGATTATTCAACAGGAAACATTCCATATGTTGGGAAGACCGCTACCCCTTATGAGAACATCGGGCCGATTCTATTCAAAGATTCGTCCCTTATGGGAATTTTTCCACTCCTGCCTCTGAATGTCACCACTTTCAATATGATATCGTTTGTTCACGATCCATGGATTGTTCCCAATACCGGCCAGCTCAAGAGTTTTGGTGACATTATGCCTCTGAGCCCTGTTGAAAAAATGCATCAAAGTATTATCATGGCTTCTGAGGCTGCATCATAAACCAATGATCATTTAGTTTCCTCTCTGGACACTTATGTGTAGTCTTCCTGGTTTGGTTCTTGGGACTCTGATGACCCCTTGAATGAGAGTTTCCCCACCGATGAGAGTATCGTGGAGGTAATGTCTCTCGAAGAAACTCCATGGGATGATGGACATCAGTGTTCCTCATTTCTCCCAATCCCAGGGGACATCTCCGCCTGTCTATTTCGACTGACCCATTTCAGAATCCAATCTTGATTCATGAAGAGTTTTCTAAAGGGAACATGGGAAATATTACTCCAAGCAATTCAATCGATATCTCTACGATTGTCGAGAATGTATTTTTTCGGGTTTCTTGTTCTCCCCATGAGCTCAAGATTTACACTGCTTTCCTAAAAAACCATGACCCACCCACTCCGTTCAACCATGTTCTTACCGTTTGGTCACTTTCCCAAGGGAGCATTATTTCCTTGCTTCGTAACCCTTACTTGGTCAGGGGGCATGGCCACTTCACTGCTGCTGTTAATTTTCTCACAAAATTGGCCGAGGTAATTCCTACATGCAATATCGATGGTAGAACCGTGGGCTTATTTCTATTAATCATGACATAAATCAGTCATCTAAGTTCATTCTTGAACTCTATATAAAAAAATATTACGCTTAATCATGAGTGTGATAATTTGTATTCATTAATTTGCTTTGATTTAATTTTTGGTGTGATTGTTTGCTTTGCAGACATGTTTCCTCTGCTTACCTTGTGTTCCAATTGGTTTGCAGATGTCATCGAATCATTACGTCGGTTTTGTTGATGGTGCTTGTCATAGAACACAGAACCTGTCTTCCGCAACATGGGCACTCTTTTCCCTTGATGGTGAGTTGATTAATTTACAAGGTATTTTTTTGGGTCGAACAACTAACAATATTGCCGAATATAGTGCAGTGATCGAGCTATTGTCGGATGTTATTAATCTCAGAATCAGAGATTTGGTTGTTAAATTAGACTCACAACTCGTTGTGTTATAGTTAAATGGCCATTATTCTGTGTGAAATCCTCAATTTTTTCCTATGTATTTACATGTTTTATTTTTATTTTATTTTATCACATATCAACATATTCCAAGACGTTTAAACACATTAACATATACATTAGAAAATCATGTATTAGATAGGCATTTGCGCAATGTGTAAAAAACCAACACATCATTATGATACACAAGTAGTCGTAGAAACATATATATATATATATATATATATATATATATATATATATATATATATATATATATATATATATAGATAGATATAGATATATATATATATCGGGTCTGTCAAGTTTTTTACATCTAAAATCTCATAAAATATGTGTTATGTTACAAAAATGGCTCCTCGAGCCTACATCAGTAGAAAAATGTAAAACAGGGTTGTTATCTTCCCACATGGTGCTCATGATAGCAGGTGACTGCTCGAATCACTTTCCAGAGTAGCCAACACAGTCTGCTTGGAACCCCGACTGTATGCCTCTAGAAGCGGAGAGGAATTTTATCAAAGGTAGCATACTCTGGGAATCCCATGTCGACCTTGGGCATCCATCTCCATGGATGACATGTCGGGCCTTCCTTCTACTAAGCATGGAAATGATTGTGTTTTCGTGGTTGTTGACAGATTCTTGAAGATGTTCATTATGGTGGTCTGCAAGAAGAATATCACAACAGAATCCATTGCTAAACTATTCTTTGAACGAGTGTGAATGCACTTTGGGATCCCACAATCTATCATCTCAGATCGAGACAGCAGCTTCCTTAGCACATTTTGGTCCAACCTCTAGTCAATGATGGACACCAAGCTCACCAAGTCCACAACTTTCCATCCCCAAACTGATGGCCAGACAGAGGTCGTCAACAGGATGATTGTACACATTTTGCGCATGTAAAATTCAAAGCATCCACGCACATGGGATGAGAGCCTTCCCTATGTACAACACAGTTATAATTGGGCTCTCCACATCTCAACCAGCCACAATCGGGCCTTTCAGGTGGGCTTGGGATTCCAGCCACTATGTCCCATTGATGTAGCGATGCCATTTGCAACTACTCATGCCGATGCGGCTCATGTCCAGTCTCAAGCAGACAAAGAGAACAACCTCATTGAGCACATTCAGCACATCCACCAATAGGTTCATGACACATTGGACAGACCCAATGCTAAGTACAAGCAACGACATGATATACATCAGGTGCCACACAACTTCCAGGTGGGCGAGAAAGTGTAGCTACATTTGTAGAAGGAGTGCCTCGTTGGACCCCACTGCAAGCTTTGCCCACTCTAATATGGTTTGTACAACATCACCAAGGTTGTAGGGGACAATGCCTTCGAGCTCATTATTCCACCATTCCTTGGTCTACACCCAGTATTCAATGTGGCCCGCCTTCGGCCCTACTTCCCACCTCTACTAGACACCTTCGACATTACAGAACGACTCACACCAACAGAATTAAACCCAGACTGCATGGAATAGGCCACCATGGATTATATCATGTACATGAAAATCAATAACACTCACCAATAGAAGATCTAACTGTATTGGATTATATCGGGTTGTCAAAGTTGGCCAACTCCTGCACCAAGGCAAGTGGTTCACCAAGGACCAAGTTCAGTAGAAGTTTTCTCATCTCATGGAGGAAATCAACGCAATGGGGACCATTGCTTCCTAAGGGGGGAGGAATAATCCAGGTAGATATTGGTGGCCACCCGCCTATTCCACTTGGGGCCCCACCATTTTTTCTTTTAGTTTTTCAGTTTCCTTAATTGTAGCATAGTTTACTATTTTTAGCAGTTTTTCGAGTCCTGAACTTCTAGAGTTGTTTTGAGGCCCTAAACGAAGTTTTTTGGGAAAACTGAGAGCAACATGGAACTTTCTTCAATTTTTCTCACAAAAAAAGTTGTATTCCTCGGATAGATATTTCTAACAAGGTATTGTGCATGTCAAACGGAGATCGTATGCCAAAGTTACATCCCCGGGAAATTGATGTACCAATTTACCCAAACGGGGCCCATAGTTTTCACACTTCATCTCCTATGGTTAGGTTTTGGGATTTTTAGGGTTTTTCCATTGTTTTAGAATAATAAATAGGCCCTCGAGCCTCATTGTAACACAATTCAGAGGCTTGTAGCCACCACATCTCTTCTCAGAGATAAACTACAGCGCCCTCGCTAGTTTATTTCCATTCTGTCTGTCAACAAATTTATGTTATTTGATATTAATGAAATGAATTGTTATTTCCACTGCATATTTGTATTTATGGTTATATGTGTATTATGTTGTGTTCCTTCATAAATCCGATTCATTTCAATTCAATGAATGTTATCTAGTTTAGGGAAGAGTTTCAAACATTGATGCAACAAACGAAGCTCATCCTAACTAGATCACTTTCACTATCCCAATTCAAGTCAAAAAATTCAAAGATGAAAATTATGCAATGTAATCTATGCAAAATTTCTTTTTTTCGAAAACTATGCAACTGTAATCTATGCACAATTTTCTTTTTTTCCGAAAATTGTACAACTGTAATCTATTCACATTTTCTTTTTTCTTTTTCTTTTTGATGAATAAGAATGCACTCAATGCACTTTTCAATGGAATAATAATCTACTTAATGTACCTTCCAATGAATAAGAATGAACTCAATGGACCTTTTAGCTTTCAATCATTAAACAATGTAATCTGAATTCAATGATAGATCTCAAAAATGACATTTCAATGTAATCTGATCTAATGCACTTTAACGAAAAGTAAACTTTGAGATGAAAACTAAATGAATGCAAAATAAATTTCTTTTATGGTCTCAAAAGAAATAATAATATTTAATTGACAGCAAATTAGTATTCGTTCCAAACACACAAGCAACAAACAATAGTTTTATTTGACTCGAAGAATCAAATACTCAACCAAAATTCACTTTTACCACTCCAAGTATGGGATGGATTTTTGCACACCACAAAGAAATTAACACCAAAAAGACAAAACTTGATGCACACAGAGTAGGAGGATGACTTCAAAGATCAGGACACACTAGGCCTTCAACAAAACCCCCAAAATTCTCAAATTTAAGGATCAACGCTACTTTACATAGCAAAAATTGTGCTCACAGAGTCTTTAGCGCCACTGTACTTATAAATATTCGTGTTGGCAGTGCGACTATGTCTGAAAAAGGCGCATTGGTCGAGGAATGCTTGAAAAAAGAAATCCAAGCTGAAGTAGGAACCTATACTTGACACTCTAAACCAAAAAATCAAACCCTATGCAAACCTATAGAGACCTAAATATACTTATATCTCAGTGATTGGTCAAATTGATCAGAGATTAGCTCAAGAAAGGAAGGCTAAGAGGCTAAAGTTCCCCAGCGAAGTCGCCAATCCTGTTGTCAAGATAAATCCCCTCTACGGAAAGAGGCGATCTCTTTAGCCCTATAGTGGGTCTAGCAACACAAGATACTTTCTAATGCAAAGCTTTCTTAACTAACATTTACAATGTGATAAGAAAAGAGATAGAAGTACCTTTTTCCCAACGCTACGTTTGAATCCGATGATGATGACCTTGATCCACAATCCTTTTAGGCTCGCTCCCTGCTACTTATGGCACAAAAATACCTATGGAGGATTAAGAGGCAACAAAAAATGTGATACAATACATAATAATCATAAACATTAGCTATCCCCCAAATCGAGAAGTACCATAATATTTGCATAAACAATTACACAAATATAGAAAGCAAACCTCAAATGTTTATTGATAAATATAAAATGAAGAGCTTACAACCAAGGCCTTGATGTTGGAGGCCTCCTTTGGTGAAAACCTGAGTCCTTCACTGAAGCTCTAAAGCATTCCTTCTCCCGAACACTTAGGCGTTATCATGATGCAAGGATGCATAGGGAACGAGAGTTCATACTAGTCCGACAATGACCAACCAAGCTCTAACATTGTTGGGATGAGGGATATGAATTTATAGGAAGGGATAATAAGTTGGGAGCACATGAAAGGAGGAGGAAGGCCCACTTTCTAAGGGATAAACCCCCCATGGATGAGATCAAAGCTCTCAAATCAGAGAGCTCGACCCTATCACCTCGTTTAACAACCAACTCGCCGACCTCGAACTTCTAGAGCTTTAAGCTTCTCCTCCATTTTAGGAAACACTGCCATAAATGGATCAGCGTGGTTTTCCAAGAAATAAGGGCACTGGGAGTGTTAATCCAAAATTGTGAATATGACATCAGCGTGAGCATGACACTAGGAAAATGGTTGACCCATGAAACTAGGAATTTGACTAGTTTTCTTCAATAATATTCCAAGGCAGTTTTCTTTGGATCTTCAGGTTATGTCTTAACATATTTTTTCATGGTGGAAACATTGCACAGGATTTGTCACGAGGTATTTCCGGATCAGGGATGAGAAAATGAGCATGGTGACAAATTACTATGTAACAGGGGGAGTCACCCTTTTCCACTGATGTCAAAGAAGGAGATAAATTAGGAGAAGGAGATTAAAGCATGAAGTCAGGGGGAGTTGTACTTGATGAAGGAGTATGTATGTTACTATCAATGACAAAGGGGGGTATCGTTGGATGGTGTTGTCATTGATGTTAACCCTGGGGTTTAACTTTAACTAAAACACGAGTCATTGATGTCAAACAATTAATGAATGTTTCTTATATTTGTTTGGATCACATCAAGTTGGAAGCTCCATTGTTGGAAGGTTGAAAAGTTCTAGGTTTGGTTTCCATGGACTAAGTACATACCCCGTACTTGTCAAAGGTTTTTGACATGGAAAATAATTGAGTTTACCTTGGAGATCATCATCATTATATTCTCCTCATAAAGATGTTTCCAGTGGTATGTGGCACGCCCTAAGTGGCATTATAGTATCAGAGATACTTAAGTTTGAAGTTGATGACCCTAGTTTATGGGCTAAAACCCCAAGGGGTGGTGACATTGCATAATTTTAGTGGTCGTTGGGCGTTAGAAATCAAGTGTGAGCATTATTTAGTGTATTTTATGGAGAAATTTACTAAAGGAAGGCATCACAAGTATTATGTATCTATGAGACACATCCTACATTCATTTAAGAATAAAAGACCTCATCCATAAGGAAAAGTCTCCTTTGATTAGGGCTTAAGATAACCAAATAGTGGTGAATAATTAAAAATTATTAAAATATGTTTAGGCGCCTTAGTCTCCTCCAACGTTCACTTGTGAAGCCCCTCTAGAGTCTATAAAAGGAAGCCTAAATTATTCCTCCAAACATATGATCCAAAACAATTATCATTTGATGAAAAAAATATGAAATTTGTGGATTCCCTGGGAAAAACAACGAGACATAACAAACAAGTACTTCGTTGTGTTTTTAGGTTTGACTTTTATTGTTTTGTTTTTGTTTTTGGAATAGGTGATCTCATTGGGATGACCTTCTTCTTGCATTCAAACTACATCAAGACTCTTATTTCAAATATCTTCAGACCTGTGGCCATTCATGTGTTGTATTTTGTTATTGTTTGGAAGTTTGATTCCATTGCAAGAGGACTAGCGAAATTTTGGTAGAGAGGGGTTTTATTGTTGTTTATTTTTGGTAATTGGGATTCGTATAGACACATTTTCATTGTAGCTATTGTTAGGTCTCTGTAATAAGCAAGATTGGCAAAAGTCCGATCACAGAGTTAACATCATTTCAACCAACTTTGGAATTCTAGGATCTATCCCTCCTGAATCCGGAGAGGGATCTCTCCAATATGTACAAAGATGGATTTTTCTTTGAAGTTTGGGGTAATAATATTAGGCTAGTTATGAAGTCCAAGGGTTTGTTTGGTTTTTTGGATGGTTGAACATAGTTGCTGTCTGAGGCGGAAAGATCTATATGCAAATAGGTTCAAAAGTGATAAGTTGCAAGCAACAAGAGTAAGCTTCGATTAAGATGAAAGATTGTTAGTATGAATTCTTCGTCGAAGTGTACGAAAAAGAACCACTTTAGCTACGCATAACTAATAGCCCTAACAACAATAGAGGCTGCCAAACATCTTCAGATCTGCGATTAGTAGTTAAAATGCTGCAACAAACAGATCTATGAATGGAAAGATATTAAGCAGTAAAGTAAAGAGTTTGCTCCATGCATCCAACAGACAAGACAAGAACACGATTTTTGAATGAATTTTTATATTACAAGGCACCTGGGAGGAAACAAGAAGGTGTATCCAGATCTCCTCAATGGGATGGGTTCTTTGTAGTCCTCAGCACTTCAGATCTAAGCTTTCTCTCTCTTGCAGATGTAGAAAACCCAATGTAGAAGGTAGAGCTCAATGGGAGCAACAATGGCAGAAAATGAGACCGAGTGTATAGATCCAGAGTGATCTAGTATGCAACAAAAGGTGAAGAATGATGGGGAAAACTCTCCTATTTATAACAAAATATTGGGTCCTTCTAGATCTTGGTGCATGATTAAAATAATGTTAATCACATCTAGATCCACCTCTATGGAATATTTTATTATTATTTGTTGGAGGGAAAGGGTGTTTGACTTGGGTCAAATCCCCTGATTAGTGAAAAATAAATAAATAAATGATTTATTTATCTTTTTAAGGAAGTGGTTGGGAGATAATCAAATAAATAATGATTTATTTGATTAATGGTGGGTGATTTGGTCATATTTAATAAGGAATATTATCTAAATAAGATTTAAATAATTATTCCTAGAAAATAATAAGATAACTAAGGGTTTATCT
Source organism: Pinus albicaulis (assembly GCA_034641835.2). Classification (NCBI taxonomy): domain Eukaryota; kingdom Viridiplantae; phylum Streptophyta; class Pinopsida; order Pinales; family Pinaceae; genus Pinus; species Pinus albicaulis. The sequence continues at coordinate 22,122,854 of CM076575.1, forward strand.
CATTAATTTATTTGTTTTTGGGTTAAACATGACTGGGAATAATAATTAAATTATGGTTTAATTAATTATTCCATGAGGAAAATCAAACAAATATAGGTTTGTTTAATATTTCCTTTGGGGTTTCCTGTTTTAACATAGTGAAGGCAATTTTACTTAGGGTAAAATTGGTCTTACATGGTGTACTTGGGTCCATCTAATGATGATAGGTTAGATGACCAAAAAATGGTGTAACAGATTGCCCCCCAGCGTGCGAGTGTCAGGAGCAAATCGTATGACCGAAATACGTTGTAAGAACTCAATCACTAGACAACAAAAGGGAAGTCAGAGAGAGAAAGGTGAGGTAGATAGTGTGCTGAAGGACTAGACCCGGAGGAGACGAGACTCGCAGGTGCAACAAGTCTCTTTTTATGAGAGGGTACCTGTGCTGAAGGCGGCGGGGGAGGCATACCTATGCCCGCCGAGACAAAGTACAAAAGAATAGTGTGTCCAGTAAACAATGGACCGAACCATAAAGTACAGCTGGCAGAATCAGGAGCCAGATAAGAATACAATGAAGAATCTCACATACATGTTGTGCCTGGGATAACAGCCAGGACTAGTACGATAATATCTGAGTACATGAGATAAATACAACCCAAATGCCCCCTGTAAATGGGGAAGGGCTCACAAAATCTGACTGATACATGCAAATCAAAGAGGTGCTGCAAGTGGCTAAGGCCATCATCATCAAAATCTGGAGCGGCATCAAAGGCTGCAAAGGAGAGGTCATCCGGGCATGTGGGGGGCTACCTGCAGGGCCACCCCCTCATGAGGGTTGAGACATCTCACACACACCCAGGAATCATCAAGAGCTGCTGCTGGATCACTGGACCATCAAGTATACGAATCTCGATCATGCTGAAAGGAGCTGGAGAAACAATCAAGTCAAAGGGAAAGGAGATATCCCTTTGCCTGATCCGAGGCACCGAACAAGAGTGGAAGTTGGAACCAAGGTACACCGCCCTCTAGACCTGGCTTCTGGAATGAATGAGCTGATGTCGACAGAAGGAGGTCCGCCATAGGTGAGGCAATGAGAGATCCTCAACTAAGGCACGAGAGAAAATAGTAGAGCGACGGACAGACTGACACTAATGACGATAGTGGAAATGGGAAGGACTGAGTAGCGAATGGACGACTTCCCTTGTTAGAGCATAAAGAGCATGGATGACATGGCAGCCACTGACACAAGATCATAAGGGATAGGGGATAGTGAGACTGAAGGTCAAAATGTGCGACACAAGAGAGAGACCAAGCAATGAAGGGTGGAGGGCTATAGTGGGGTGCAAAGGGACGTGGTATAGACTCCATGGATGCAATGATGACTCAAATTGGATGCTCTAAACAAGGGTGACTCGATGGTGCTGCCACACAGTAAGGGCCCTAATGGGGGACCCCGGAAGCATGAGTACAAAGTGGGAACTCATGACGAAAATCGACACGAACGTGGACAAGTAAGGGAGCAATATGGTGCCCCAAGTACAAGTGTCGTAAGTGAGGAAATTCGATTTTAAGGAGCGGTGAAGTGACCCTTCTTGGACAAAATGTGCCCAGGTGAAGTATCAAATCACCAAAACTAACAGAAACCCATTTGAGAGCTTGGTGAGAGCTTTCCAGCGGTGCTGACGGTTCGTCAAACAGGGCTACGGTGTGGTCGCAGCAGTCGAAAGAAGAAACAGTGGTTCTCTTTTAATAAGGCAGTTTTCCCTCCAAAATCATTCATTTGCTATTGTTGTTGTGGTGAATGTGGAGAGGAGAGAAGGCCCTAAATCTTGCGGCGAACGTAGCGGACAAACCGACCGTTGGAATCGAGATCCGTCAGTTGGAGGTAGGAGGCCTAACCTTTCTCTTGCATTTTGATGGATTACTTGTTCAGTTTAGGGCCCAAAATCCCAGAAACAGCCCCTCCTTCATCTCTACGGCCGGGTCGCACTTTTTGGGGCAAAAAGTGCGACCTAGGACGTAGGTTTGAGGGCAAAAAGTGTGACCTGGTCCAGAAAATGGCAGAAAACTGCGACCTGGGAGATGAGGGAGTTTTGGTGCTGTTTTATGGCTGGAAGTTGGGTTTTGGTGTTTGGTGATGGTTTGCCCGTTCTGAAAGCTGACAAAAATGATGTGTTTGTGCAGGTATGGCAGAGTTACGGGTCAACTGGAGAGAGAGAGATCTGGGGACACTTCGGACAGATATCCAGGCGGATCAGGGTGTCCGTCGTGTATTGGCCAGATTTGGGGTTCTCAAGTTTGTGGAGAACCCATTGATGAGAGCAGGGGAACTGTTACTGGCCCAGATAATCAGTTATTGGGATCCAGATCAGGAGATCTTTGTGGTGCAGGGGCACAGGATCGAACTGACGGTCCAGGACGTGTACTTCCTGACTGGTCTCCCGCCACTAGGGATGGTGGGAAACACTCAGCCAGTGTTTCCGCGGGGGCGGCATATCATGGAATTCGTGGAACGTCATTGTCGACCGGGTCTCCAAGTCAAAGGGACTCGAATACCGATCGGGGATCTAGAGAGGCTAGAAACCCGTGCAGTGGCCGCAGCGGTGCTGCGAATCTTGGGCACCCAGGCGTTCCATCACATCACTGGGGAGTAGATGATGATAGTGGAAAGTGTTTTGGGTGGGACCTACTATGGGTGGGCCCAAATGTTGTTGGCGTCGCTAAAGCGACAATTTTCACTATGCAGGCGGTAGGTGAACCATGACTGCTCATATGGGACTTTGTTGTGCGCCTTCTTCTTTAAGAAGATCCCGACCTTGAGGCCTCATGTACAGCTTCCAGATGGGGGCCTGAGAGAGCCCAGGATGCGCCGTTGGGGACGGCTACTGTGCAGAGGAAGAGGAGGGGCGGTCGGGCGAGTGTTTCGACCGGATTTTTTTTTCCCATTGGGATCAGATGCCTTTGTACATAGATGACTATCCCTACAGTGGGATGAGCTATTGTGGAGATCCGGACCTGCCACTTCCGCCTGGTCGATTCTGGGGGCCCGATGGTAAGTGACAGATTGCTATTCTTGTATGGGCATGTTAAAGTATGTTGAATAGTAATGTAAGGTACTGATTCATGTACTTTTGGTAGGCAGATATAGCATCGGTGAAACCGGCCGGATATATGGGACGACCGGCAGCGTCTGGAGCTACAGGGTCGAGAGCAGCGCAAAATGAGGATGCAGCTGCCCTACTGGAGGACATCCGATATAGATGTGAACAGTTGTTGACCGGAGTATCAGAGCGTGGGTGGCAGGATCTAGACGACCAGTTCATAGAACCATGTGTTGGTCTTCCCTCGGAGTGGCGAGGTGTCATGCGGCGCATGGCGATAGCCGGTCAGGCGATGCGTGATCTACAGGCGGCAGGGGCAGCTCCATTGGCTCGGGATCCTCCAGATAGTGATTAGGGGGGGGGGGAGGGGGGGGCATGTGGTGCCCCCTGGGATGTATGTAGGGGCGTATGGTGCCCCCAGTGATGTATGTAGGGGCATGTGGTGCCCCAAGTTTTTGAGTTTGTGTAACATGTTGTGGGCATGCCATATGTATCAGAGTAGATGGACTCTAAACACATTTTAATGATGTGGTGTGCCATTTGTTCTGGTTATGGTTATGCAGTTTGAGAAAGGAAATGGAGGATTACCAATCTCTTTTGGTACTGCATATAGGGATCAAATGGACTTTAAGTTTCCGAATTGGCATACCTGGTGTCACTATCCCAAAAGGAGGATTTGGAGATAATGAACTGATGCTCTCGTAGAAAAGCTATAGGGTGGTCAATAATAATGTCTAAGAGACTGGGTTGCTGATGTAAGATGAGGGAACGATAAGGGGTATCGTCCCGAGAGTGATCTGAAGTGATATGGGACTCTAGATGTTCTTCTAAATGTGGAAGAATACTGGGTCTAAAGTCAACACGACCAGATACACTAGGAGAGTGGTGGAGAATGGCTTCTCTTGGTCTCTCAAATTTGGGAGCCCCCTTAACCAAACATTGGGTTTCAATGTAATGGCCACAAGGTGGATGTGGTGTGAACGCCTCGGTTTGATGTAAGGGGGAATAGATAACGTCAGGGGTGGGGATTTTTTCCATAATGTCGTCATCGCGATAGACGATGGGGTGACTGGTGGAAGAAAGACCACCTAACGTGGTGAAGTGACCTGAATCATCATCATGAGAAGAGAGGTTCACATGCGCATCGTCACAAGGGGTGACCGAAGAGTAAGTAGATAGAGGATCGACCGATGTTGAGCCCAAGATGATCGCTGAAGGAAGGTCAAGCGAAACAACAGGGGAGGATTCAGATGGAATGTTCCCCGAGGGTCTCATGGATGATGATAGGTAAAAAATGCTGGACGAAGGCTCCGTTATCTCGACATCAGGAGGGGGAATGTCAATGGGAGCAGTCATATCTGGTAGTTCTGCTGAAGCAGAATGCGCAAATAGGGGAGAGGTGGACTCATTGCGCTTGGCCTCGAATTGGTGGACCGCGGCGATAAAGGTGCGGAAGTCCTCGAGGCGGGGACAAAGATGGGTGTAATGGCCATGGAGATCACACAAAGCACAGGGGTGGTTGGTGTGAAGAGTCTTGGGGTTCTTGGCCGCGGTCGCGGAAGGAACAGAGGCTTCTGGGACCGCGGACTTAGAGAACGTGACATTAACCATGGGCTTGAGATGAAGTAATTTAGGACAGGTATGGGAGGCATGACCGACAACATCACACAAAGTGCACTGGATGGTATGCTTTGGAGGCTGAGGAGGAGCAGAGTTTGTCGGGGCAGCCTTGTCCTTTGATGCCCCCTTGCGAGCTTTGCCCTTCTTACCCGAAGCGGTCACAACAGGAGGTGGTTCCTGTTGAGGTGACTGAGGCACTGATGCAGCGGGAGCAGTCATGGGGACCGGTTGAACCGGGGTCAAAGCGATATAAGGTTTGGGCTGACCAGGCAAGGTGGGGGCTGGAGGATCAAGGTACAAAACGGGAATCCCAAGGGTCAAGTTAGGAAGAGAGAGGGTGGCCATGACTGGTACCGTGTACACTCCTGGTGGGGGAGCTAGGAACGGTATCTGACCAGAGGGGTAATGGCCAAGTGGGACGGCTCCTAACTGGCTAAGGCCTGGAGGAACCGTGCTAGGGGGATAAAGGGGCTCACGACTACCAACTGCAGGTGACGGGCTAGGAGCAGGTTGCGGAGGGCAAGGTTGCTGACTAGCCGAAGCAGGTTGCTTGAGAGCAGCTCGAGACGATTGCATCATGCAAACATTCGATGAGCTGGGGTCATAGATAGGAGGAGGGGGAAGATTAGGAAAAGTTCCAAGGAGGGAGGAATATTTGTAAACGCTGGGGGAGACACTGGTCAAGGAATCGACGGTTTGCTTGTTGGCTACAAAAGAGATGGTGGTCACAGGTGAGGTCTGAGAGGGGGGCTCATGATATGTCAGATGGTCAATGGTGACTATCTTTCCATTATGGGGGAAAGACATCTTGCGAAAGACCGCGGATGGGACAGCAGACATAGCATAGGTGTAGCTTCACCCCAAAAGAATGTTGTAGTCCAGCGGGGCATCAATGACTTCGACGTCAACGCAAACAATCTTACCGGCGAGTGTAATAGGGCAATTACGAAACAAGCCGATGGGCTGGGAGGCATGACCGTCCCACGCTCTAAGGGTGATCGTGGAAGGGGCCAGCGCATGGGATCCGATTTGCTTCCAAACCGAAGCGGACATCACGCAGGTGGATGCCCCCTCGTCAATTATACACCGGGAGACGATGGCGTTCCGTATTTTGACTGAGATTTGGAAGGCGACGGAAGGAGGAAGGGGAGGATGGTCCGATTGAGTGGCGTCGAAAAAAATTATTTGGTCGTCAGCAGGATCTACAGCACCCACGGCAGATAGTAGAGCCTTCTTTTGGGAAGGGCACGACTGGAGGAGTTCCAGTGTGGAAATGGCAGCCGGAGATTGCGCCAAGTCATCTACTATGCTATACGATTGAGCGGCTCGACCGGAAGCAGCATTTCGGCGTAATGGTCCCTTAGGAATCTTGGTATGAACCTCAACTTTAGGTTGAGGGATATGTAAGGGGCCACTGGATGTCGAAAGAGGCTCTGTAGAACCTGAAGAAGGAGGCTCGGGGGCAGACTGAGCAGGAGGCTTGGGGTACTGGCGAGACCGAGTTTGAAGGTTAAGGTCGATGGTTAGAGGTGGATCAGATTTCATCATGAGGATCTGGGAATTGGAGGAACCAGAAGGGGAAGGTGGAGTGGCCACCTGTCCGTTAAGTAGTTGGGTAGCCATGAATCCCTGTTGTGCAACCACCGGCGCTTGAGGGGGCGGTGACGGCTGTTGCAGGGGTTGAGAAGGCAAGGGAGGTGAAAGCGCATATGCTGGAGGAGCTGGTGCACCAGGTTGTGGATGAGGGTAATGGTTAGGTTGGGCAACATTGAGGTAAGCAGGAGGTTGGGCAAAAGGATGAGGCATGCCGTATCCTGGATGCGTGCTACCGGGAGGGGGAGAAGTGCAGGGAGTGGTGCCCCCTCCCCCAGGAAAACCATAGCTCATGAGAGGTTGAGCGGATGGATGAGAGATAGATCCAACGATACTGTCGGCGGCATGAGGTGCCCCCGGTGTATGGGCATCACCGGGTTTGGGGAGAGTAGGTAGGACAGTAGGATCATAACTTGTCTGAGCGTAGATCAGGTCATACTTTAATGCCATTTGGAGGGCATCTTCTTCGGTTTGAGGAAAATGCGATGCGACATCTTTCCCAATAGGGGACAAGAGAGATCTAAGGAACCAGTCCATGTAGACACGGTCTTCTAAGGGAGGAGACTGGCATAGGCTCCGTCTTCTTCTCCATTCCTGGACATGGGTAGAAAGACGAGTCGAAGAGGTTTGCTTGAAGGAAGTCAAGAGTTCGATACCAGTGTCATATCGAAGGGGAAGCTGGAAGTAAGATAAAAAAGCCCGGGCAAGAGTTGCAAAGGTGGTATGGGAGGAAGTGGGCTGATCAACATACCACTTAGAAGCTTCGCCTGTAAGCGTGCGTTGGAACAATCGAAGACGAACAGAGTCATCGGTAATGGAGGTCGATGAACACCACATGTGGAAAGATCGAACATGATTTGAAGGATCTTCTCCAGCATGGCCTTCAAACTTTGGGATGCCGGAAGGGAGCTTTGTCGGCATAGCAGGCCAACTAGCATTATGGTGTATAGGGTCGTTTATCAACCGGTCCAAATCGGGGAGGCTGAGGCCTGCCAAGAAGGGGAGCACGGGTGAAGCCGAGGTAGTTCCTGTGGTGGTTCTGCTAGTAGTAGTCCCGGCATTAGGGCCGGGATTCCCGCTAGTGTTAGGCCCCGGACCAGACATAGTGGAGGTGACAAGGGGGAGAACCAGAAGGAAAAGGAGAACCCAAAGAATCAGAGAAGGACTGGCTCGACGATGGTGGGACGGAGCAGGTCGATCGACCGGAGACTGAGGGTGAAGGCCAAGGAGGCTCCGGGAAAGGTGCCTTGGGGGCGCAATGATGACAAGAAGAAGGAAACCGACAAGGGCAGAAAGGGACAGAATCAAGTAATGTCAAGGGCAGATAAGGTGCAGTGACAATTGATTTTAGAGTCTTTGCCAGGCGGTGTTAACCAGGCGCTTCTTCACTTAGGGTCAGTGTGTGGCGTGCGTTAATTTTAATTTTTTAAACCCTTTCCGTTTTGAGAGCAAGAAAAAAGTGTGCTGCGTAGCTGAAAATAAACCTACAGAGAACAGAATAAAATGCTAAAATAACAGAAAAATAACAGCTACTTGTGCATCTATCTAACCCAAGAAGGTGGGTCTCTCAAAACTATGCTGAAAAGAAAGGGAAAAACTATGTAAACACACACAAAAAGAGCTCAACAGATCTAGGGTCGAAAGGGACAGGGATCTGGAGGATAAAGCTGCAGGAAAGAGGTGCAGATCACAGCCAAGAGGTAAAGGCAAGGTGGCTGGAAAAAGGAAGGAAATCAGTAAAAACCGGAGGGGGCAAGGCGGAGGCCTTCAAAGGGGGTCCAAACAAAACGACAAGAGGTGATTTGAAAGGAAAAGAAGCTGATATCAATGGATCTGAAAGGGAGGTAACAGATCTGGAAAAAGAGGGGGCTGAAGCTCTGAAACCGACGGCTGAAACAGCTGAAACTCTTCCACAAAAGTGGAGGGTACTAAAGCCCGAAGGGGCTGGGTTCCCACTTAGATGAGTAAAAACAGATCAGATCTTGGTCAAGGCGGGCTGAGACAGAGGCTGGAAAACCCTGGCAGAGGCTGCAGCAGAACCCAGAAAAATTACAGAAAATCACCGAAAAACCGGGCAGTCGCAGCCGAATTGCTGCAGTGTATTTCAAATGGGCGTAAAAGGGTGCAAGCCCCCATATGTCGCAGTTATGGGGCTGTAAGTACACCCTCCGTTCCTACAGTTCCTGGTGGCGGATTTTCGTAAAAGTTGCCGTCTGGCACAGGTCGCATCTACAATAGCCGTAAACACACGGAAGTTAGAAATTTTAATGTTTTAGGGTTTTATGTGAGAAAAATGACATAAAAAGAGGAAAACTAAGTAGCTGAAAAGAAGCCCTAGGGCCTGAAGTAGCTGGATATGCAGGAATATGAAAAACGACAGCGGTCGTAATTTAAAACCCGTGTGGAGTCGCCATTTGTTAGTATGAAACCTTTGTCGAAGTGTACGAAAAAGGATCACTTTAGCTACGCATAACTAATAGCCCTAACAACAATAGTGGCTGCCAAACATCTTCAGATCTGCGATTAGTTAAACAAGAAAATAGCTGCAAAACACAAGATCTATGTATGGAAAGACATTAAGCAGTAAAGTAAAGGGTTTACTCCATGCATCCAACAGATAAGACAAGAACACAATTTTTTGAAATAATTTTATATTACAGGGCACCTGGGAGGAAAACAAGAAGGTGTATCCAGCTCTCCTCAATGGGATGGGTTCTTTGTAATCCTCAGCACTTCAGATCTAAGCTTTCTCTCTCTTGCAAGTGTAGAAAACCCAATGTAAAAATGAAGCTCAATGGGAGAAAAATGATGAAGAATGAGACCAAGTGTATAGATCTAGAGTGATCTAGTAGGCAACAAAAGGTGAGGAATGATGGGGAAGAACCCTCCTATTTATAACAAAATATTGGGTCATTCTAGATCTTGGTGCATGATTAAAATAATGTTAGCCAAATCTAGATCCACCTTTATGGAATATTTTATTATTATTTGTTGGAGGGAAAGGGTGTTTGACTTGGGTCAAATCCCTTGATTAGTGAAAAATAAATAAATAAATGATTTATTTATCTTTTTAAGGAAGTGGTTGGGAGATAATCAAATAAATAATGATTTATTTGATTAATGGTGGGTGATTTGTTCATATTTAACAAGGAATATTATCTAAATAAGATTTAAATAATTATTCCTAGAAAATAATAAGATAACTAAGGGTTTATCTCATTAATTTCTTTGTTTTTGGGTTAAACATGACTGGGAATAATAATTAAATTATGGTTTAATTAATTATTCCATGAGGAAAATCAAACAAATATAGGTTTGCTTAATATTTCCTTTTGGGGTTTCCTATTTTAACATAGTGAAAGAAGTTTTACTTAGGGTAAAACTGGTCTTACATGGTGTACTTGGGTCCATTTAATGATAAAAGGTTAGATGACCAAAAAATGGTGTAACACCCAAGGCCTCTTTTTATAGTGAAAGAGAGGAGGTTTCTAGTTCCAAATATGAAGGGATAGATTCCTCCTTCAAAGGGATAAGCTCCTTATATCAAGGGGTTAGCTCCATTAAGTGAGGGATGCATGAACATCTTCAAAGCGTATCCATTCCCGAAAATTCCTGTCTAGAATCTTCTAGAATTCACCTGGAATTCACTTTTTATCTTCATTTTCTCGCCTTTTTATGTTTTACAGAGGTCCGCACCCATTACACAAAGAACGTGCGGTATGGTTCCGCATGCAGGCTGAGATTTAGGTGCGGGACCACAGGGAATGCATATAGAAAGTGCGATACCAATTCTTAGGGTATTTTAGGGATTTTTCTCTGATTTTGAAGCTTGACATGAGGAGCTGGTATATTGGACTTGCTAAAGGAGGAAGTATGAGTAATAATGAGCTCATACAGTCAGCAGAATGTCAAGGTGACAGTTTTCAGTGTAACAAATTGCCCCCTAAAGTGCAAAGTCTGGAATAAATGAAGCTGTAGTCTGTCATATATGAAGAGTGCAGTACTTTATCATTTCAAAGATCATCCTGGGACACCCCAGTCGGTACCTGTAAAAACATTCAATGCAAAATATATACATGTATATGTCATCACTGAGGTAGGCATTCCCATACTCAGATAAAAACTAACTATGAACTAACTGAAATCATTCTGATACAGGAATGATTTTGAATACATCATAGTACAGATATATGTAGACACAGTATGGACGCAACCATCTGTTTATCAATAGTCTGCTGTATAGATGACAACAAAATTCCTCGCAGCCTGGATGGTGGAAACTAGATCCAGGGTCTTGATTTCTGCGTCTCGAACCAGTACGATTCTATCCATGTGAATGAATGTGTCGAAGTCGAACATGGTAGAAACCACTTGATTACCAGTCAATGATGTGAACGGTTAACAAGTGTGAGAGAAACCACCAATAATGTCAATGGCTCTCAAAGTACTCAGTACAGTCCATGAAATGTGAATGAATGAGCTGAAGTTGAACATGTCACGGAATCATTCGATCAAAGGTCATTGATGCAACCTGTCATCGAAAGCGAGAAACTTGCCATTGAGGCATGCAGTTTTCAAGGTACTGACGATTTCTGGATCAACTTCCTAGATAGTGTGCTGATGTCGATAGAAAGCGATCTGTCGTAGGTAAGCCCACAACACGAAATCATAGATCAAGTTTTGAAAATATATTGGCAAGGACTGACTCAGGGATGGTCAAAGATGGATGACAGATATTTTGCAGATGAATGGTTTCATTTGAACTGTTCTCTTGGACACATAACGACACTGCAGATGGCTTGGTAACAATTGACCTAAAGCTAATACCCAGAAACTGACTGAAAACTTTTCAATGTGGTTTGATTAACTGTTAGGAAAAGGATTTCCCAACCCAGGTGAATATAAGTGTCGCGTCCAAGAGTGGTCGACTGAGTTTTCGGATAATTCTAAAATATAACAAACATGCCCATTTTTCTCTCTTTTCCCCCACCATTTCTGGCAAGTACCTCTTTATTTTTGACAAGCTTGAGGAGGATAACATTTGCTTGGTTATAAGCTCATCCTTCGGATGAGTCCAACTTAGTTTAAAATTCAAACCCTAAGAAGGAGTGGTTCGTTCCTGTTGAAGATTAAACAGGTCCTTTACTGTTAAGTTTTAACAAGTCTAGTATAGGAGAAACTCGGTGTTTTTCAGTTTTAGGGAGTCAGAAGAAAAACTTAAGAAAACTCCATGGGTGTTATTTTTCGTAAATTTAGTCTCTCGAGCCCGAAAAAGGATAAAATAATGCGGGAGAGAACTCTATTGACCGTATTTAATCAACGTATACCTTTTTCATAAATAGTCCATTTCAGTCCGTAAAAGGGGTAAACTTATACTGAAGGGACGACTGTTCATTTACTTTAACGAGTTCGAATAGTCAAGTACTCGGCAATATTTTCATATTTAGAGAGTCTGAAAAGGGCTTAAAGAGGACTCCAAGGTTTCGCTTTTTCGTAAAATTTTTGAAAGAGTCCGAAAAGTGATAAAAGTATGCTCTTTGTTGAAAAATGATCATTTCACCTGAAAAATCCTGTTTCTGCACAAAAACTCAAAACATTACACATACCTGTTTAAGATAAATAAAAATGCTTTCAAAAATATCCCTTTTAAAGTGAAAAATAAATAAATTTACAATTCATTCATTCAAAAAAACTTATAAAAAGGACTTTTTCTATTTCATTTTTACCGTTCAGTTGCAGAGTGAAAAGTAAAAAGCTTTTGGATAAAAAGTTCCCGTGAAGATTCTGGAAAATTCAACCGTTGGAATCGAAAATCGTCAGCCCCAGGTAATCCACGACCTCCTTATCTTGTTTTTCATCCGTTTGAAATTCATTTTTAGGCTTTAGTTTGATTTTTTAGGGCAAAAATTGGTTTAAAAATGCGCCCGCGGGGTCCGCAGGCGGGACATAGGTTGCCTGCGGACCCCGATTTTTTCTGAACGGGAAAAAATCGAGGGTACCGCACCCGGCACACATCTCGCGTGCGGAGCTACGCTCTGTTTACAAAGAGCGGGTACGGTACCCGCGCGGTCAAATTTAAAGCACGGTTTTCTCAAATTTCTGCCAAAAATTTTCAAATGAAATCATTCTAATTTGCCTTATTTTGTGTTGCAGGATTAACAAGATGCTTATTTGGCGAGAAAGGGAGCATGAGGAAGTGGATGAAGCTGTAATACTTCATTTGCCCACACAAAGGGCATTAAAAGCATGCTGCTTATACAAATTCTGGGCCATCTCTGGCATGAGGGCACAAGTGGAACTCTTAACATGGTTGGTAGACAGATGGCATGTGGAGGACCAATGTTTTTTCATTGGTGGCCACCGGCTCGAAATTGAGCTGGAGGATATATATTTTTTGACTGGTTTGTCCAAAAGGGGCGAACATGTATCCTTGTTTGGGACTAGGCCAGGTGGCCAGACTGTCGCTAGTCTTCAACTCGAATTTTGCAATGATCAGGAAAATCCTCGGGACAAACGGATTGACATAAAACATATCATCCGTCCTAAACTGAAAGTTATAGCATTCACTGTTACCAAACTATGTGGGAGCGCCGCGCTTCATGTAGCTACTGGTTCCCAAATGCGTGTTGCAGTGGACTGTTTTCGCGGCACCATCTTCAACTGGTGCGAAGCTGTGTTGGCCAATATAAAAGGCCAACTTACCAGAGCAAAAACCGGGAAACTAAAAAACTTTGGATATGGATCCGTTTTCGTTTCTTTTGCTTTGGAGAGGATTCCTCAATTAGCTCCACAAAGTATTTCAATTGATGCCGGTCGACCTCGAG
>CM076575.1:22136070-22208705 GCA_034641835.2 Pinus albicaulis
GTTAGCGCTCAAATCTACCTCAGGCTGAAATGAAGTAAACTCAAGGCTACATCAAACCACGCTCAGCCTCGTAGCTAGCCCTACGAGGACAGGAGAGGGCTCTCTCCGTCAATCTCAAGAAAATAAGCAATAGGATGCGAGATGACTTACAATAAGAACTGATTTTAGGCTAGTAAAGAGATAGGTATGTTTGTTTTTTGGTTTTTGGGTTTTCGCTGGAGAAATGGGAAAACAAATTTTTGGGTCCGGGGATAAGGTCAGACCTTTGCAGAGTTCAAGCTGGGGCGAGGTAGGTGATGATCTTGATGCTTTAAATTGGATATATGGATAGATTAGACCGACGAGGAGCTGAAGAGGGCAAAGAAGAACTTGGATCCTCTCCAAACAGCTGAAAACATATAGAACTAACTGAATTCAAAGGCCAAGCACCGTAAACAATGGATTCAACCTTATTCACTCATTCAATTTAGTTCAGAAGCATATGAAAGGATGGCATACATTAAACATGAAGAAACTTACAGTAAACAAAGAAGAAACACCATCAAGAACAAAACACCACAAGGATCCCAACAAGTGCCGCAAAACCCCTGATCTTTCCTTAGCCAAAATATGAAAAATATGTACAATGGTATCAAAAGTATCCCAAGAGTCCAACCTCTCCAACCCCTGAAAATGATTGAGAAATTACAATATATAGATCACTCTAACACCTTTCCCCACCTCTAGGGGTCGAATTTCCTCTTCAGGGATCAGTTTCAACCAATTCTAATCATGGAACTACAATCTAGGCAGCTAACAACTTGCCTCTAAAAGAGTGGAAACTGATCCATTACATGATTTTTTACTCATTTGAGAGTGAATCTTCTAGAAGAGATAAAAATAAGCCAAAGTTACATGCCAAACATGAATTTACATCATAAAAACCCAAAAATTCTATCCATAAGAAAAACTGGTCCATACTAGGCGAAAAACTGAGCTGGTAGCTGAAAATTCAGGAAAAATTTCAAGTGGGTCGCTCCTGAGCCGTGTGGGTCGCTCATGTTCCAGGCTGAATTTGAGGTACTTCCCGGCATCCAAATTGAGCTCATGATAGCTCGTTGGAAAGCCCTGGATGTCTAATTTCCAACCCAAGTGGAATTTCTGAATTTGGAGCTCATTTGAACCTCCAAAACCTCATTCTCCCAGAGGTACTCCCTGCTGGTGCAAAAGGTGGCAGCAAGGTGGTTTTCATGGTGTTTTTGAGCTGTTTGACCATCCAGATTTTGATGAAATGCTAAGTTGACTTCAGAGGATGCATAATTAACCATGAAAAATCCAAAAATGTAAAAATTTCCTCCAGCAAGTGTCCCAAAAAAAAGTGAGCGCATGAGCGCGCGACCCACATAACTGAAAACCCTGTTTTTAGACCAAAAAATTTCAAAATGACAAAATTTTCTCCGAATTTGCTCAAATTCGGAGCGAAGACCCTCCATCATGTATCTTGCTCAGTAAATGAAGCCTCGGCCAAAATCCGGAGTGGATCAGGCCTTTTCCGCCATTTTAGTGCTTTCCTGGTGCATGCAGCCCCTATGGTGAAAACACTGTCTCGGTTGTATGATGTGTTGTTGTCAGTCATGATGTAGCAATGTGTATGTTCAACCTGTTGAAAATGAGAAATGGGACCTTGGTGTCTTTGTCTCCATCATGATCCTGTGAATGTACCTACGTTGATGAAGAAGGCGAGACCCCTTCCACGCCATGTGGAGATAGTACTCGCGCTGCTGATGAAGTCAACGAGACCCCTTCCACCCCATGTGGAGATAGTACTCTTCGTGATGCTGCAAACAAAGCTCTGTGGCCTCTCTGATATGCTACCACTATTGGCGCACTGCTATGCTCCATCTCAGTACATCAACCTCAACGATTGAGTCACTGTCCGACTCCTGCTCATATTCTGACTCTATCTCTGACATGGCCGCGAACAAGATATGTGCAATATGTATACTGATATAGATGCAGTGAAGGCAAAGTTATAATGTATGTTTCAAACACCCAACAAATATCCCCACCGTCAAAACACCATAAGGAAACAAACCATGATAATATCTCTGTTTTAAATGGATTGGAAAAGAGGCACAATCTCTGTGTTTAAATGCAAGTGAAATTTTGATCAAAGGGAGCGGGCAATTTTCAAAATATTGAACAAATCTTATCAAAGGAGAGCATGGCATCAATAGAATGTGTTTGTCTATGAGTAATAACAACAAAGGTGTCAATGGGCAGTTTGAAACAAAGTCATGAGAATGTTTTTACATTGGGCAGTGAGACATAATACAACCATAGTCACCATGGAACAAAGGTTTTAAACATGGTATAATAATAGCAATGGTCACAATGGCATAATGGGCATGAGAACAATATGGTTTTGATATTATATGCAAGGCTGGATGTGTCACTGATATAAGATAGAAAAAAAACTCATGCAACCATTCATTTTCATTTTAAAACCCTGAAAACGATCATGCTATGACTGTGGGGTTTAAATCCTCCGTTTGAAACGTTTGAAACCACCAATGATGCCACCAATGCATTCAAAAACATCAAGCAATTGATAGAAACTTGTTTGAAGGCCAGTTGAAGCAATCCCAAACAAGACTGGGCGCTCAAAATGATTTTTTGGACCTTTGTTGATGAGTGGGTCGCTCTGCCCAGGTGGGTCGCTCCTGTGCAAATTTACACTATGAAAAATGCCCAGGTGGGTCGCTCTGCCCAGGTGGGTCGCTCCTGTTCCCTCTTGCCACATAGTGCATTTTGCAGAAAGCTTTTGGAGGCCTTCCCGGTGTCCAAATCGGGCGTGTGATAGCTCGTTGGAAAGATATTGGAGTCTAATTTCCAACACAAGTGGAATTATGCAATTTGGATTCCATTTACCCTGTAAAAAATCAAATCTCCCAACACTAGTCAAAATGAGCAGAATGAGGCTGCCTCAAGGCAAAGCGCTGTTGCAATCAACTTTTGAAGGTCTTCCTCAACTCCAAATTGAGCTCATGATAGCTCATTGGAAAGGTATTTCTGTCTAGTTATCATTTGACTCATCAAGAAAGTCATTTGGCCAAACATGCTAGGAGAAAACTTGATTTTCCCAAGGTCACTTCAGAGGTGCATTCAATTCTCCTGAGGCAACGGTATTTTTGACATTTCTCTAAAACCATGATACCTGTGTAAAAAGTGAAGGAGGTTTTTCTTCCTTGGCAGGTTTTGGACAAAAACCTCTCTCAGTTTCCCAAATTTCATCTTTGATTGCTCTGAAACATCTTTTGAGTGAAACCGATCCCGATGTGTGGAACAAGGGATTTTGTCGAAATGAAGCGAAATGAAGGGGATAGGGGGCTTATAAATTCTTGGGGAAATTTTGGGAAGTAGGGAGGGATGTTAGGAAGTAGGGGAAAGTGGAATCACAGAGATTGAGTGAGAGGAAGGGGTCCAAAAGGGCAAAACACAGGCCTAGCCTAGAAAATTGCCAAGTTGTGGCAAGAAACTAGGGTTTGTGCAAAAATGAGGAATTTTGGGGATCTCAGTGATGGGAAGTGTTTAATGAGGTATATTAAGGATAGGGGAAGGTGTATGAACATCAGGATACAAGTTTTTCGATGATTTGACCATCCAAGAGAAATTACCTCCAAAACCCTAGGAGAGGGAAATGGACCTTACCTAGGCACAACTGAAGCATGAACAAGATGTAAAATGACTCAATGGAACTTTACATGATGATGAAAACCCTCTGCATGATGGTACACTCAGCTGAATGGTGACATGGACTGACATTTGGACAAATTTGAAAAGAGTGAAGACCAACCCTAGACCTAATGCCTAGTGATCAAATTTTGCTTGAAGACTCCTTGAAACGACAAAATTTGACCTTGACACTTTAAAATCACTTTGAAAGAGCATGTTTGATCGCTGGAGGAAGGCTTGATCACCGGAGGAAGGCCGCAAAGAAGGAAGGCCGCAAAGGCTGAATCTAACGTATCTTCTTCCTGGAGCTTCCAAGCTCAAGGAGAAGTTGCTACAAGCAGCTCGAGAGGATTTCCTCTTCAGCCCCACTTGTTCTATGAGAGCATACCACACCATCATGGGGAGGTATTTTTGGAAGGGTTTTTAGGAGGAGATATATCAGCATATGAGGAGATGCATGGACCAGATGGAGATGGAGGAGAGACATAACCCTTTGGGAGAGTTAGCACAACCACCTCTTTTCTCTTGGAGAATGAGAGGAGACTCATCTATGAGCCACTCCATTTGTATGAGCAGAACATATGGTAAGGGTGATGATTGTTTACATGATTATTTATATGATGTATGTATGTATCCCTTAACCATATATGTGTAGGATGTTGCTCCAAGGAGGAGCATTCTTTCTTTTGAGCTTCATGGTCTAGTTGAGGCTATAAGCATGATTGATGGCCATTACCTAGGAGGACTTGGGGAAGAGGCATGTTATGGAGGACATCCTCGTTGTACACCTTACATCATTCACTTCCTCCATACTTATGAGGAGATTGGAGCAGCAGACAAGTGGTTGAGAAGCCACTCATTTTATCAGTCTCTATTGCAGTTGAGGGTCAAGCTGCGTTGGTTGCACTTGAGGGACCATTGTCCTTCTCATTTGTTGCATATGGTAGCAAGCATGATTCTCATTTCTGCTCCCTACGGTTCTCTTGTCCCTGTCTTTATGAGGAGCATGCTTGGGAGAGAGACACAAGGGGTGAATGTGTCCTTTGAGGGAGAATCCTCCCACACTTTTTGCACTACATGTTCTAAGGGGAACATGGGAGATGGTATGGCCACTAGAGAAACACATTTGTTTCCATATGAGGTGAGCCATATAATGGATATGATGCCATATGATGATGACTTCCAACTCATCATATATGGGGATATTTGGGCTAGCATGATTCGTAGCGTTGGAGGAGAAGTATTTGGAGATCTAGTCCTCATCTTGCCACTTGAGGGAAACCTTATTGTAGCCCAAGATCAAAAGACACTCTACACTTATCTTAAGTGGAGAGATGAACAATGTGGGTAGGCTACGTTGTCTACCATGTGCAGATCTTCATCCCACCTACTTTGCCGGAGCCAAAGGTGGAGGACAGTTTTCAGGAGTTGCCTAGTTGGGAGGTGACTCATTTTGCATGGCTAATAGCTTGGGGATGGAGGATCCATATGGAAAAGATAGTTCCCATTATATTTCAGATCCCATGCCTCAAAGGAACCTCTAGACATCACTTTGCTATCCTCTTGAGTATTTCACCTTTACATGATGCTGGCTTGATAGCTGACTTGCATGTTGAGGAGGAGGAGCAATGTGGAGACTTGATTGATGAGATAGCATCACTTCACCTGAAGGAGATCATCATAAATGGATGCTATAGGGATAGGAGGAAAGAATTCAGTCTATCCTTGCACTTTCTTGAGAACAAGCAATCTTTGAGAGGGGAGGACTGTAATATTCCAAAATTTGCAAGCAGCAAATTGGAATATTAATTTTTTCTTATATCATCTAGGAGGTGAATAAAATGGGTAAAATTCCCATGAGTAGGAATAAAATCCCTCATAGTGTGAAAGGGATCAATGGAGAAACTTTATTTTTCACCTTCCAGTGTGAAAAGGGGCAAATGCATGAGGACAAGGTCAAGTTTGACCAAGTCAACAGCGCTGCCTAAGAGGTGTAGCTTGCTTGGGAAGACAACATAGTTTGAGAGGGAGAAAGATTATTTATGGAAGAAACCCTAATGTTTGGGGTCCAGGGTAAAGAGACATTCACTTGCATAAAAGGAGGAAGAGTCAGCCATAGTGGGACATCTTTGAGTATATTGATTTTGGTCTAGAAGACTATTTGCAGTCTCCGGCTGTTCAGCTGAGTTGCAGCACTGTACTTTTGCACGAGGGATTCCTGTTTAGGATTTCCTCTCCTTCTTGAGAGGCCTCTTGAATGATTTCACATCATTTTCTCCACATCTAGGCTCAAGGCCAAAGCTATTCCTTCAGCTACAACATTATCTCTGCTCAAGTGTAACGTTGTGTTGCAGGGTGTTGCAGTGGAGGGGTTCCACAACACCATTCATTGTCTCATATTTCAGAGGAGGGAGTTTCTATTCCTCTGGAAGGTTAGTGAGGAAGGTTTTAGAGCTTATCTACATATCTTGGCATCAGGCCAAGAATCTCCCATCATAGACAATTCAATCCCTTCTTTAGATTGCATTATTTCAGTGAGTACCTGCAGTGGGGGTTTGCACCATCATCCTAGAGGAAGAGATCTTCGGGGATAGGATCAGCCTATCACTTGAGAGATATATTGGAGGAGGTTTATTTCAGATTTTACATCATCTTCAACCATATCCAGTTATTTTATGAGTTGCAGTTGCTGCCCAACAACTCCGACATTTCTACAGATTTTCCATTTGTACATATATTGCAGCCAATCCTTCTAAGGATTGTTTTACCATTGTTTTCAGGGGTTGAGAGCTTGATCCCCCACATTTATTGAGCTATTATTGTCATATCATTGTATTTTCATTTTATATGTTGCAGTGTCTCCTATAGACATCACTGTCATAGCCTGGGTTTATACCTATATAGCAGAGTTCTTCATTTCCTTATACATGTGTTGCTGAGGCTTACATTACTTTGCTTGAGTGATTGTTTCCTCAAGGAATTGTACTCTTTTGCTGCTATATTATACATTTTTTGGCTATTCATATATTCATGTGTTCATGGCTATAAAATAATGCTGTTATTCCATTACATATGCTTACAATTGCTGCAGCCCCTCATCAGACATTTTCTAAGGACAACTAGGTGTGGGAGATCTGTTTAACCCACCTAGAAGGATTTCTTTGGAGCCTCCTCTTGGATTTAGGACATAGATACATTTATCTAAGGGATCCAGGTCTAGGTTTCAAATCCTGTAGCAGCCATTGCTGAAAAATGCATTTTTCAGT
Source organism: Pinus albicaulis (assembly GCA_034641835.2). Taxonomy (NCBI): domain Eukaryota; kingdom Viridiplantae; phylum Streptophyta; class Pinopsida; order Pinales; family Pinaceae; genus Pinus; species Pinus albicaulis. Next base: position 22,143,051 of record CM076575.1, read on the forward strand.
CGTGCCTTGCTAGCTATTCCAGATTTGGAATATTACATTAGTTCTTAAAGTTTCTCTCCAAACAAGTCTTCAAACGTAGTTGGTCCTCTTTAAAAAAGTCTTAAAAGTCATATTAAAAGTTCTCAAAAATGCTCCATGACCTCTGCCCTTACTTCCGTTGTCTCCTTATTTAGGTGGAGTGACATCTTGGATGTGGCTGTCATATGATGCTACAAACACACATAAAACAGACGTTGAAACTTTGGCTTCCACAAAATAAGTAACTCCAACATGCAGTGGCGACAGGAGCCAAGTTAATCACTTTTATAAACAAAGCTTTGAGCTCTTAAAACCTTGGTCAACAATCCAAGCTTCTCAGGCTAGTTAGGGCCAAGATTCATGCCCAATCTCCACTACAGAATTTTAGCCTCAACAACCACCACAGTTCCCAGGTTATCTCTAAAATCCGAGTTTACAAATCTAAGCCTTTAAGATATCACTGTACAACAACAAAAAACTTCTACAATGATACCGAGTTTAGAAATGAGGCAAGGATTCAAGCTTCAGATCTATCCTTAAGTCCGAATTGAGGTCTCTCATAGGAGATTTGAGCTCTTCAAACTGATCACAAGAATGAAGCTAAACAAGAAATAGTTCTATTGCCTAGCCGAGCCCTCCAAGGTGACTATCAACAGTCCAAATCATTTAATTAACCTTTTCAACAAATCCGAGCCTCACTTTCTCCTCAGGACTGTCATAAATCTGACCCACAACAATTCTGTCCACACACACTAGTCATAGGTGAGAATTTGAGTTTTTAAGAGATATCTTAAATGTCGAAAATGTGATCTAAAAGTCATCCTCGACCTTTTGTCCTGTATATCTAAAATATTCACCAAGCGGTGCATCCAACAATGTAATCTGAGCTCTAATATATAGAGCTTTTCCACGTCAAAATGAAAAGCCATGTCACTTAGACATACCGACATGAGAGGTAGGAAAGGTCGACTCCAAAACATGAATAATTATTGATCAACTTTAAAAATCAATATCTTCCTACCCACGGGGCGTTTTTGGACATATAAGGGCTCTTTTGAAAGAGGAAGGCATCCTCTTCAATATGGTAAAGGAGCCATTGTGATCCGATGCCTCCAGGGTGATAAAGCATAAGTTTCTTTGTGATTTTTTTGAATTTTTAGTGTAGACCTTGGGATGACTATTTTGGAATTTTTAGTGGAGACTTTGGGGATTTAGGATTTTTCAAGTATAAGGTCAATGGTTAGGGTATTTTATTAGGGCCTAAGTGTGGTTATCAATTCAAGTCATCATCAAATGTGTCATCATTAATGTCATCATCAAGTTAAATGTCTAGGACAGAGTTTAAGGTGTTTTCACATGAGTGCTTGTATATTGGGCACATAATTGGCACTTGGCATCTTAGACTTCTTCATTAAGAGTAACAAAATCATCATGGTTTTAAGGCTTCTTCATCATGAGTAAGGATATCATAATATACATGAAGTTATGACATCATCATATTTCGACAACAAGGTTAGTTCAAGGACTTTCATCAATAAGGTATTATGATCAATGGGCATCTAGGGAAACACACATCACAAGAATTTTCCATCACAAACAATGCCATATTTACATTAATGACAACCTTGACCAACAGTTTTTTCACCTTTTCACCTTCCAGTTGTCCAAACCAAGCTTAAAAGCATTGTTTTATGGAATGTACTTGTCATTTTAAATCTTGTAGTGGTCTTCGTTTGGCCAAAAAGTTCCTCAAACAAGGGAGAAACGCTTAGGGCGCTACGCCCTTGATAATTAAGTTGTCATAAGACTGTCTAGGTTTGCAAAAAATCACAAAAAAATTCAAAATTTGACCCAAAAACTTCTCAAAATTTGGTAATTTATTGTTGATGATGTGGTTAGGCATGGAGTGAGGCTTCAGCCGATATGTCAAGCCTCCTTTCCTCTTCTTGCATGGTCAAAGCCTCAATTTTTGCATTGGCTCTTTAAGCCTGGCCCTCGAAATTTTGACTTTTTGGGCATAGTGATTGGCATTCTTTCTCAATATATCATTATCTCTGTTTGCCTTCTCCAGAATATTCTCTAAGTGCTGGTTAGCTCTGTTAGTTTCAGAATATGAATTCTTCCATCAGTGACCAAAATCACTCATTTCATTATCATTTTAGGTGTCTCACTCTGAAATTTTTATATCGTTCCATTAGGTATGCTAAAAATTGTTTGACTGATGGTAGCCCTACTCAATAAAACTTCACTCTTCCTCATAAAATCACATTTGCTAACTCACCTTCATGCATTCTTGAGCATATTAACACCTATGACAATATCATTTCACCATGTCTTGTCTCAGTTAAAGTCAACCATGGAAGTCAGGTTATTCAAAGTCTCATTAGGTCATTCGGGTTTTGTATTTCAAGGTCCAAAAATGCACCATTTCATTTGCATAAGTTCAGCAAAGTATGAGAGTGATCCCAATAATGTCTCTTTACCATGTAAAGATGACCTCCAAGACGTTTTCCAAAATTGTAATTTGATTTCAAGTGTGAGTTTCATGCCAAGATGTAATTTTTATTTATTCATGTAATTTTATGTCAATTCAAATGTAATAAGTATTCAGTCTCCCAAAGGCTGCTAACAGATAAAATTTCAAAGTGAAATAGATTTTAGTTCATCAATTGATCAAATGTCAAAGGGAGTTAGTTGTCTTTTCCCAAGTGTTGAGCAGTGAAAAAGGTATGAAATCACTGTGTGTTTTCTCATTCTTTTACTTTAGACATAATCATTTTTACCCTAGAAAGATGATTTATTACAAGAATTATGGTAGAATTGTAAAGATTTATGTTTATTGTAAAAATATGACTAAATATTGTTTTTTTTGATAAAAACATGAATTAGGCGAGGTGAACAACTATACCAGAGGTGAGGCTGAAATAAATGCAACTGCTGTTCCTCCAGCGTTAGACCAAATCCTGCCAAAGACAAGGAAATCCAAACACATCGCTAAGAAAAGCTATGGGACAGCTCGACTTCAGTCAAAGTAAATCATGTGATAACTAAAAGAAGGGAAGCGAATCCCTCAGGATTCTTTGATCCTGAGGGATCGCTGTTCAAGCCTCATCTTATTCCTTGTCTTGTCCGTCAGAGTTTGATATATAAGGAAACGCCTTTAGTGATTAGGGGAGATCAGAGATCCTTAGATTCAAAACATTTCTTTTGTAATATTTCATTTTATTAACTCTCGGCTTTAGAAAGCGGTCTCTGTAATACTCTATGCTCGATTAATATAAAAGGCACGTTTCATTTCATCTCTCAAGTTCTGAAGTAACCCAACAATGTTTCACTGGTGCTAAGGGCCCGACCCTAGTGGAATTACCCTGCTGTTTGTATTTCTATCCTTTGCTTACTGTTGTGTGACAGTTGTGTTTAGATTCATTACGATTATAGAGTTGATTGATTTCTGTTGGATTGAATTCGGATTCATTATGAGCGTTAACAAATTGCATTGCTATTCTATCATTTGCAAGAATCGTATTTACTGTCTTATTTATCTTGCTATCTTTTATAAATATTTTCTCTTCTATAATTAATTCTAGTTGCTGTTCTATTGGTTTATGGTTCATTCTGATTGACTGTTTCGTAGTATTGGTTGTCGACAAGGTTGAAGTATTAAGATTAGTTGCTTGATTGCGTTAAGTTTAGAATTGTTGTTCAATTAATGTTTGCTGTTCCATTTCTGTTTATTGTTCATTTCTGATTCGTAGGCTCATATTAGCAGATATATTGTTTACAGTTGCTGTGTACACATAGGAATTACAAGTTGTTGTTCCTTTCCAACTCTTGTTATTAGAAGAAGATCTTTTCAGTTATTTTCATCAGCAAGCAGTTCAAGTTTGATTTCATTTTGATTGCTTAAAGAATAGGACCGCCAACTGTAGAGGACATTGGTTACTGCTTCCAAGTTCCCAGATTGGTTATCTTGTCTCAGTGTGATTTCGATTGCATCGATTTCTAAGGGAATGAGTTATTGTTACTGTATCCCTGTTTGATGTTTTGCAAGATGAGTAGTTAAGATTTCAGAGCATTTCCATTCATGTCACTGTAATTAGATTTCTTTACAAGCATCCATTTACTCTTGTCTCTAGAATAATGTACTACATCTTTCATAGCATTACTCTTAGTTAATTGCAGTCTCAGATAGAGTACACTCTTGAAATAAAAAGTTGCTCCCGGATTGATAATTAATGTAGGCTAATTAGGTGTTTAAAAGATACCTTTTTATGCTCCAACATTTTAGCACCGTTTCCGGGGAGAGTGTATGCCATTTCAAAAGAGTGATGCACAATTGATTTTCTTCTGCTTGTGAAGAATTGGGTATTAAAGACGGAAGGTAAAAACCTGCGCACCGGCCAAGAAACACACTTGCTCACAGCCCGCTTCACAGCAGAATTAGGTAAGCTTCTCCTTTTAGGTAGGAATGAAGGCTTGTTTTTTTTTTGAATGAATAAACTAGCTAAGCAAAACAAAATTCCTCCTAAAATTGAAAAACCTAAGGGACCGGTGACCCTTGGGCGAACAAATTTTATTGACGAAATCCTTAAAAATACTGAATCTCAGCCATCAGTAGGACCTAGGAAAGTTATCTCTAGATAGCCTACTAGTTCCCTTCAGGCCATAGAGTCACCATCTGAAGCCTTTGCTGAGATACATAGTTAAACAGTGGGAATTGAGCAAGATTCCCAAGAAATTGAGAATCCCTGCATAATTTCCCCTCAAAAAGGGAACTCTAGTAATCTCCGTGAAGGAGAAGGGGAAACAGGAGAAGCAGAAGAACCAAAATCTCCTCTTGAAATAGTCCAAACAGTAAGCAGTCCAGATAAGGGAAGTGCTGTTAAACTCGTTCAAAACCAAGGTCCTGAATCACCTCAAACAGTAGGTCAACAAGGAATACTTATTGTTCCAGACTAGGGAAGTGCTGTCAAGGCCATTCCTACTCCTTCTAGTCAGCCTAGGAATTCCCTTGAGATCCCAGAAGGATATTGGCACATCTTTGACCAAATGGCCCAGAACAAAAACCAGAACCAGCAGACACCCCAACAAACATCTACGCTGCAATATCCTATAGTAGATACTGTAGTTAATGCACCTATGAAAGCCATTCCCCTTCAACATATTACCACATTTCATGGCTTAACATCAGAAGATCCAGATGCATTTTTTTTCAAATTCGATGTGTTATGCAGGGGGTATGATTATACCACTTATTGGGGTTCCCATGTTTTGGCTAGATTGGCAAGACCAAAAGATGAGACAACATCAGAACCAATTTCAGACCTCAGGATCTAGCCCTCCTGGGTCCAGAGAGGGATCTCTCTATATCAGCAAAGATTTTATGTCTTTGAAACTCAAAAGTTAAGATATTAGGCTAGTTATAGGCACGGGGTTTGTTTGTTTGATTTTTGGTTTGGTTGTTGGGAATCAGGAAAGAAGGATTTTGTATAAGACAAGGCTGAGCAAAGAGAATTTTAGGCAAAGGAGAGATAATTCAGAGAACATTCAAGACCATTGGGCAATGGAGTCAGGAAAGGGTTTACTTGCTATTCAATATGCAGGCTTTCAGTTGGGCTAGTCATCTAAAGCATTGGATCTTAAAGATGATAGTGTGACATGAAATGGTAAGAGAGAGGGTGAAAGCAAGGAAACCTCCAAGGTGACATTTCAGAAATTAGATCCAAGGATAGGACATGCCATTAGACAACCTGTGATCCAAAACCTGAAAGGTAAACTCTTCAGACAAGGAACATTAAAGATTTAGAACACAAGGTGAAAACCTGAGATCAAAGAGAGACTTTGAACTCTCAATGCTTCGGCCTCCAGCTTAAGGGAAATTAGAAAGGTTAAATCAAGTGAAAAGGACCCTAGTGAGACAGAGACAAAGTTTCTAAACTCCCAGTATCCCAATTCATTTAATCAAATCCTAACAAGAACATCTAAGAACAATTTCATTAATTCATACATTAGCTAGCAGCATATGTTTTGACCACTACACTGGTTAAATTAGCTTGAAAAAAATCCTCAAATAACACATACAGCAGAAAAAATTGAAGGCAAGGAGAGCAGAAACATAGGGTACCTAACAAGGGTAAATCCTATGCCAAATTTCTGATGCGAGCCAGTAGAAATGAAATGTAATGAACTACAAGGTAAAACAAATACAGAGATAGAAAAACATCACCGCTGCTTTAAATCAGGATCCAAAGAAATGTGCTTGTCATATTAAAGAGCAACACCAGTCAAGGACAACATTACCAATAGCTTGATATTCAGTCTGAAAATATCTCCCTCAGCCTATTTTACAACTTTACACAGAGACTATGTCTCAAAAGAAACAACTTGCAATTCTCAGATATCCGATCAACAACCTTTACAATGTTTCCTCATGAGTTTTTATAGTTGAATGAGAGACAGAGGGGGTAGATGAAAAAATAAATGTAGCATTAAAACTTAGAAAAAGAAGAAGGCCGAGGCCCATTCTGTTTTAAATTCTGGGCATTTATCTTCAGTACTCTTTGGATGAAAGAGTGGTCTTCTTCAGGCTGCACTTTACTCCAGGTATGTCTTTGATGTACTTTCTGCAGCACTATGTAGAATTCCGGTGAACTGAAAAAACAGGTCAATAATTCAGGTCTGCCATACTGTGTAACAAATGCTTCTGATATCATAGGACTGTTGTCAGGGGGGAAACTTCTCATGGACACTACGTAAACTAAAATTGTATGAGTACTATGTCCTTTCTCGGGAGGAAACATTCTGCTGATGTGAACACCCTGATGATATGGTTTTCTGTGCATTGGACCTTCTGAGTGATCCACGGGGTCTTCGATCTAGTACCCTGCCTTAAATTATTGAATTAAGGCTCACAATATTTGATTACGAGTCTTAAACTCTCTGCTTTCTCACTGATACTCTTTGCCGCTCCATGATTGCCTCTGTCTACGAAATCTGCGCTTTAATGGCTCTGGGGAGGTTTTACAGAGTTTAACCCTGTTCCTTTAATGGCATTCATGTCATAACACCTTCCCAGGCTTTTCTTCATAATTTTGATCTCTGCACACAGTCTTCCCTGCGTTCTTTGCCACTGTAACAGTGACTCTCAACCATGGCGGTTTCCCGCTTGCCTGTAACCCTGCAAAACATGAAAACACGTTAAGAAAACCATGCATGGGGAGAGTGGATGCAGCGGGGACGATGAGAATGGAAGTGCAGCCTGGCGAAATGGTGGAACAGTGCAGGGTGATGGTGAAAAACGCCGCGAAACAATGGAACATGGTCATGGTGAAAGTTGGCGGAGTGCAGCAAATTTTAATGCAAACATTTGAAATTTGACCTTTGAATGAAATATAAGGAGGACAGAGGAAAATGCAACAAAAACATGTGGGATGGTGACGTGGCGGGACCTAGTCAATGGCGGGGCATGCATTTAATCTGGACCATCTGATCTCGGGAGGAGATTGATGGTTGAGAACACATCGCAGGGCGACGGATGGTGGGCCACGGGTCCCTTTGCCTTGGATTAACTCCCGAGCATCTTCGTGGTGCGATCACCGTTGGGTGGACAACTTCAGATTAGACGGTGTACGCGCATATCGCGTCGGGTCCACGGTCGAACGTTAATGCGCGATGGGGGGCGGTTTTTCAATAGTGCGCGGAGCCACGCGTCATGCGATGAATGGCATCGCTCCGAAACAAAAAAATACAGCTCGCCCTCCAAAATCAGTGCGATGGAAACCAGTGGTTTTGAACAGTGCTTTGGCGCGGGGACCACCGGGGCAGGTGAAAAATGGACCGTTGATCTGTGGATCAGATCGACGGTGGATATGTGATCGGAGTGGTGAAAGGGGTGGGCCATGGACGCTATGGAGTTTGCGAAGACTGTCCGATCTGTACAGATCGATGGTTAATAGCGCTCCCGATATCCAAATGAAATAAGCGCTTTCTGGGCTAGCACTTGGTTCTAACGCCCGAGTCACGTGAGGAAACTGTTTATGGGGCTGAGCCGAAGGGGGCTAAACCTGAAATGTGAAGGATGTGGGTTTTTTGGCCCATTTTAATGCAATTTTGAGTCCAGAAAGGGGTAGAGATAGAGGACAACGGGGGGAATTAAAGCAAACAAGGGGTGTGTGTAGGATTTAAAAGGGAAATGGGTGATTTAGGGGATTTTGGGAGGGATTTCTGGGGTAAAAAGGGGGACTTTGTCAAAGGGGAAAAAAGGGGTAAAATGGGACATTTTGCAGGGGTACAAGGGAAAATGAAGGCCTCTTTGTTACACTAAAAACTGTTATCCTGAAATTTTGCTATGAGTATGAGCTCATTATTACTCATACTTCCTCCTTTTGCAAGTCTAACATATCAGCTCCTCATGTCAAGCTTTCAAAATCAGAGAAAAGTTCCTAAAAATCCCCTAAACATTGGTATCGCACTTTCTCTATTCATTGCCTGCGGTCCCGCACCTAAAGTTCAGCTTTCCTGCGGAACCATACCGCACGTTCTTTGTGTTATGGGTGCGGACCTTTGTAAAACTCAAAAAGGCGAGAAAGTAAAGATAAAAAGTTGATTTCAGATGAATTCTAGAAGATTCTAGATGGGAATTTTCGGGAATGGATGCGCTTTGAGAAGGTTCATGCATCCCTCACTTGATGGAGCTAACCCCTTGATGTAAGGAGCTAATCCCTTTGAAGGAGGATTCTATCCCTTCATATTTGGAACAAAAAACCTCCTCTTTTCCACTATAAAAAGAGGCCTTGGGTAGCCTCAAAGGGAGTTCAAGCTTTAAGACATTTGAAGTTAAATGCTGTTGAGATTCAGACTTGGTTAAATAAGACTTTCTGTGAGGTTAAATCACTCACTTCTATCCGTCTTGGTTCAAAGAGTGCAATGCTTGTCAAAGTAGAAGAGATTCCTGCTTCGGACCCTAGGAGGACCTGCACAACATTAAGGCACAGGTTGTAAAGGTTTTCTTTTATTTGAAGTTAATACAAATATACTCATTTCTCTCATTAAACTGTCTATTCATGGTTTATTTCATAAATTCCTTGATCATTATGATGAGTATGATTTATAATAATGTCTATACAGGTGCTATGTAATCTTTTTGCTTGTTTGTGACTGAAAATTCACGAGGAACGTTCTTTCAAGTGCACGGGAAGGACTTCAACGAGATCAAGCAAGCGCTGGACATAAGGTAGGCCTTACACCTATATAGCATTTTTATGAATCTTGTATGCTTAGAGAGAGATTAGTATAATTGGTTGTTTGTTGCTAGTTACTTTTAGTACTAGAGAGATCGGTCTTGTCTGCAAGACGGATTAATCTACACAACAAAATGGCGACTCCGCTGGGGAAAGAACTTGTTGTTTTTGGTTCTCTTTTATTTTTGATTTGAGGAAACATTTTTTCCTGGTTTTTGATTGATACATATCTGTCTGGGTAATTTAGAGTTTCCTTGTTTTTGAAAATTTAGAAACATTTTAAGTTTTTCTATAATTTTTCCTAGGACCGCACTCTGGCTTATTTTGACAGTGCGGGCAGGTTCGCACTTTCTGTTAAGAATACAGTGCGGGACTGCACCTGTCAATACTAGTTGCCTGCGGACCCTGTAAATTTTTTTAGAAAACCTCTAGATTTCTTTCTCTAGTTTATTTTTATTTGGATTTAGCTCTTTGGTTTCTGCCCAGATTGATTATTGTTTCTGTCAAGAATTTTTTGTGAATGAACTCCAACAGTATTGATGTTTTGATGATTTTCTAGAAGATTTTGCATTTTGGATTGTTTTTCCACTTGGTCTTTGTAGCGATTCAAAGCTTTGACAGTTTGAAGTATCTAAGATTACATTGATCTCTTTTTGTCTTTTTGAATCCGACCTGATTGTGAAAACATCCTTTATTGAGAAATTGAGCCTTTTGTTTCTTTGCGAATCTTCGAAAAAACTTGGTTGAAAGTTTTGAATTTCATTTTTATAAAAACAAAAGCATATTTTGAGTGTTTTTGATCTGTTTTTTATTCTAAACAAATAGACTCTTAGTTTGCTGAACAACTAAGGAAAACATTCTTCAAAAAAAAATCTTAAAGATTTTACTCAATTTAGATTGTTTAAAATCATAGTTCTCAAGATTAGAATTTGTGGTTTTGAGTAGTTTTTAATTTTTATAGCTTTCTTTTGAAGGAAAATTGTTTTGTAGCTTCAAGTTTGGAAAGAAAAAGGGTTTTTTTATGAGCTTGATATATATCATCGTTGAAAAGACAAAATATTTTCTTTCAATCATTCTTCATGTTTAAAGAAGGAATTGTTTATTAAAAGAATTGCATTCTCCAACTCTTTCTTAGATAGAAGTTCATTGAAAGAAAAAGAATTGATTATCATTCTAGGTGCATTTTAGTGTTTTTTTAGAAATCGAGTCTTCACATCATCCAAAGTTTCACTTCCGCACCCATTGACTTAAGAAACAACTCATAAAAGTAACGCTTAATTAAAATTCATTTAGTAATCTTTTATTTCTAGGGCTCTTATCACCAACATAGCTTAGGCTAGTATCTTGGAGTAGGGAGTAATTAACTCTCCAAGATAGCTAAAACAAACAAGTAGATAAATCTTGTGGTAGGAAGAAATTCCAATTGTTGCATCTATGCTCTGGGAAGCTCCTCCTAAAGGAGTCAAGCACGAGATCATATCTGAACCAGTGGGGTAATCAATCCTTCCTCATTGGGAACGATAGAAGATATACACGTATTAACAACGGTAAACCTCGGATAGACCATTGTCGAGGAGCCTGGGGTCACTTGTCGGTAAACCTTGAATTATTTCAAGGAGCCTTCAAGGGGATTGAGCTTTGTTACTCTGCCCTTGCGTGTGTGTCGGATCGTAGACTGTTCCCCCAGGTATATTTGTTTCAGTTGGTAACCTTAGTGGCCATAATCTTTAGGATTATTTCCTAAGGTGATGGTGGAGGGAAGATCCCACTGTACCTGGAACAGACGTCGGCTAGACTCACTTGGACTCTCCGGAGGGTTATCTTCACTCGAGATGGTATAGTGGAGAAACTTGCACCGGTATGTTTCATTAAGCAGGTTGTCGGGGTAACTGTTACAACCACCCTTTTCGTGTTAAAATTCTACTAAGTTGGATTTCATCACCAACTAGTGTTTTTAGTACGGAAAGTTACTGTTTGTGTGTGGTTTTAACTCTTATATTTTTAAGCGAATGATTCAATTGTCTGTTTCTTAGAGACTTTAGGTGTTTTCATTGAAATTTTTCTTTTTTTGCGTGTGATTAGATAATTTTTAATCGTGGCGGAATTGCCGAGACAATCCCGGAGAATACAAGGGAAACCCCCTGAATATTCACCAAGTCAACTTGAAGGGCTTCATGCTCTGGTAGCATCCAGTAGTAGTAGAATTAGATCAACAGAAATTGGAAGTTCATCTATAGTTATACATCCTGATCATCAAATACCTACAACAGAATACATTCAAGAACCGATTTCGGTTTCTGAAGTTACTGAAATTATTTCTCCTTCTGGTGAATTATCTGATGAACCTGAAATCTCTGAACCTGAAACTGAATCTTCTGTTTTGGAAACATCCTCAGGATTTATTACACCAACTTCTAGCGATCCAGGTTCACCTAGGGTAAGAAATATCGTTACAGACAATCTTCCCTCTGGACTTATTTCTATTGAAGAACTTACTAATCCAGACGAAGACATATCTCTTCCCGACTCCCCTCAATCGTTAAATCTTAGGGAGCATGAATCTATTTTCTACAGCCCCATTCGAACTAATCCTTGGTATCTCTCTTTAACAAACTTTTTAGAGAATCCGGGTCTTGCTTTTTATCCACCTCGAATTCCATTTCATCCTACACCCAGAGGTTATTATCCGTCATCTTTTATGGCCGGAGAGTCATCCATGTTTTCTCAAACGCCGGAATCATTTTTACATGGTGGTCCTTATGTTCCTTCGGGATATCAGTCTTTGTCTGGTACTTTCTCGGGAGAAACTCCTCAACCCATCGAAAACGTGTTATCATCTGGTCTTGATGGACTTAAAATTGAAACGTCGAACGCAGATCAAATCTTTATGATGTCTGGTAATATTCCAAATCCTCAAACTCAAGGCAGTCAGTTTCCTTCTGGGGGACAGCCTCAAGGAAATCCGTTACCGCCTGGGGGGCAACCTCAGGGTAGTCAGTTACCGCCTGGGGGGCAACCTTAAGGTAGTCAGTTACCACCCGGGGCACAACCTCAAGGTAGATTTTTCCCAGGACAAACTATGGAATCATATTATTTTGGGGGACAACCCCAAGGACAGTACATACCTCAGGGTTATCAACCTCAAGGACAGTACATTCCTCAAGGTCAACCCCAAGCACAATATGCTCCTCAGGGTCCTTATCAACCCCAGCCTCAGTACGCGCCTCAGGGTTATCAACCTCAAGGTCAGTACCCAATTCAAGGTTTCCAACAGCCTTCTGGTCAACCATCTATTCAAGGAGACGGAAATTTACCACTTACTAATCAACCCTATGTTCAACCTTCTATGGGACAATACCCCGGAACTATGGTGTAGGATCTGTCCCAATATCAACAGCCTTTGTAGCCTAATGTGCAATTGCCTTATCAACCTGCACAACCTTTGGTTTCTGGTCCAACCCAGCAACCTGTTCAGCCAGCTATTCAAACTCCTACACCTAGTTCAGTTCAGCAGTATGGGCCTAGTGCACCCCAGACTCCGCCTCAAACTGCTGTAACTACTGCAACGTCTGTTCAACCTGTCACACCTGTTTCTGGAGTATCTGTAGCATTGACTTCTTCTATCCCTGTATCCGTGCAAATCCCTCAAGTCTCTGTACCTCAGTCAGGACCTTCCATTCAGACTACAGTTCAGATGCCTGCAGGACAAGCTGGTACAAGTACAGTTGTTACAAGTCAACCTCAATTTACGTATCAACCGTACTAGGGACAGCCGCAATTCGGTCCCTATGTACAGAATCCGAACTATCAGTATCAACCGTACCCTGGTTATACTTATCAACAACCTCAGTATGGTCCGGTTCATCCTGGTTTTCCGGGAGGTTACACAATACCTAATGCAAATCCGATTCCTATTTATCCTGGGTATCCGCCTCCTAGATCTGCTTTGGCTTCTCAAGGTTTTCGTGACCCTAACCGTCAATTATCGTTTATCGCAACTTTGGACTTACCTGATTTGACGCACCTTACGAATGATCCCATTTTTTATTATCAAAACTGGCCGCCAATGCCTCATAAGTTGCCCAGTGATATACCAAAATTCGAAGGTAAGTCAGGAGAGGATCCATTGAATCATGTTATGACTTATCACCTTTGGTGTGCATCTAATTCAATTATTGATGATTTGATTCGTTTGCGTCTTTTTCAAAGAAATCTCATATGTTTTGCAGCCAAATGGTACATTGAGTTGCCACGAGGCTCGTTTCATAACTTTAGTCAGTTAGCAACTGCTTTCTTGACTCATTTTCAATTGCCTGTCAGATACGACAATGGCACGGAATTATTAACTTCGCTAAAACAATCTACGTCAATGTATATTTCTGATCATATTCATGAATGGCGATGTAGGAGGCGTTTGGTGAAAGTTTATATTCCAGATCAAATTTTGGCAGAATGGTTTGTTAAATCATTGTTACCAAAGATCACTGAAGATGTAGCTAAGGCTAGTGTTGTTACTAAAGAGCAAGTCATTTCCCAAGCTCAGTACCTTGACCTCGTATATACACAGTCAGGTACTTTACATGAGAAAATTCTCGATCTTCCAAAGCAAGGTCAAATAGCTGAAGCTCCTTCGGGGTCTCATGCTACTGACGGTATGATTGGTACAGTCAATTCTAAAATCAAGAAGAAATCTTCAAAGAATTATTCTCCTATTATAACTTTACTAGATTCCCCGAAAGGAGAATCTTCCCCCGAAGTTTCTGCCGATATTCACGTCGTAGAGACATCTACGACCAAATCGAAATCCGGTGGTAAAAATAAAGGGAAGAATAAAAACAAAAAGAATTCGAAAGAGAAAACTGGTAAAGATGAATCCAATGACGAAAAACGTAAACCTCGCTATCCTTGTTTCATTTGTGAACAAGATCATTTCACGAAAGAATGTCCATATCAAGCCGAAGTTACGAAATTCGTTAAAGGATCGCAACAACCTGCTGTCTTGAAGGATCCTTTTCCAATTCAAGATAGTAAGATGATTGGTTCTTCCTCAACTACTTTAGAAGAGCCTATTATGATGATGTCTCATGTAAGGGTTGCGACGCGATCGCAAGATTAAGGTTCTAAGAATCCTGTTGATGGTAAAGAAGCAGAATCTTCTAATGCAAACACATCAACTACACCTCCTCCTGTTTCTGGTCCGCTACAGATCGAGAAACAAAATCCAGACTTAATAATCAAACCACCTGCTAAAGGTGTTCTTCGTAAATCAGCTTTCAATTCACATGCGAGAGCTGCTCAGAATTACAACATTGTTGAAGACTTAGCTGTTTCTCCTTCAGCAATGTCGACTTTGGAAGTGCTGCAATCGTGTCCAGCACAGCGTAAATTATTATTATCTGCCATAGGAGCTGTCGATGTTCAGGATTCTAACCTTATAATCTTCGATTTAGAAAATAGTACACCTCGCCTACCTCACCAAATGGCTTTCCAGATTCCAGTGTTAGTAAAAAACAGACCAATCTTTCGGACTGTGATTGATGAGGGAGCTTCAACGTGTATTATGTCGATTCAGTGTTGGAAATCTCTTGGTTCTCCTACACTTAACCAATCTCCGATGATTCTTAAGGCTTTTGATGGTCGAGGTTTTCACCCTTTTGGTATTTTGCAGGATTTACCCATAGGGGTTGAAGGTAAAATCGTTAATCTAGATGTGGAAGTAGTTGATGCCCCTCTAGATTACAACCTTCTTCTGGGTCATAGTTGGTCCTATGCTATGACTGTTGTTGTTTCCTTGGTCTTTCGACTCATAAAATTTCCATATCAAGGAAAGATCATGACAATAGATCAGTTAAATTATTTCTCGTCCGACCCAGCCTCTACAGAAACAATCTAGCATGTTGGTAAAACGGCTATCCCTTATAAGGATGTTGGAGTGGGTTTGATTAAAGATTCTGGTTTACTAGGAACTTTTTCCTTTCCTCCTCCTAACGTATCGCCTTCTACTGCAAATATTCACATGATTTCGTCAGACACTATTATGTTTGATGATCCTTGGATCATACCTTCCGAATCCGAGATTGATTCATTTGATGGCATGATGCCTTTGAGTCCATTTGAAATTGCGTATCAGGCTGTACAGTCACTTTCCAACCCCTCTTCAACCGAAACTGATCCAATGAATGGGATACATGAGGAATCACTTTCTATATCTAGCTCAGTTACAACGACATTTCCTGAACTTGTTCATACAGATGAGAAAATTCATGAGTTTTTGTCTGTTGATGATTTACCATGGGAAGATCTACATCATCGATCTTCATTTTTACCTGAGCTAGATCATTTTGAAGATGATTTCGCTTCAATTTTTACTGCTGAATATGTTAAAGAACCGCAGAATCCTTTGCAAAATCCTGATTCTGAGTTAAATTTGGAAAATATATCTCGAACGGTTCCCATTGACATTTCAATAAAACCAGGAATAATTGAAAACATTCATATAGGTGCTTGTTGTACAAATGAAGAAATTCAGACTTATAAAGCCCTATTTCAAGAATTTCGTGACGTTTTTGCCTGGTCTTATGAAGAAATGCCAGGAATTGATCCATCGATCGTTGTTCATGAGATTAAGACTTACTCGGATGCTAAACCTGTTCGTCAACGATTACGTCAAATTCATCCTAGAAAAGCCGCTGCTATAAAAGCAGAAGTTGAAAAATTACTTCGCTCAGGATTCATTTATCCAATTCCCTTAACGGATTGGGTATCGAATATTGTTCCTGTGACTAAAAAACAAGGAACGATAAGAGTATGTATCGATTATAGGGATATTAACCGAGCGTGTCCAAAAGATAATTATCCAACTCCCTATATCGATCAAATAATCGATGATTGCACTGGCAGTGAATTGTTTTCCTTCATGGATGGCTTTTCCAGCTACAATCAAATAAACATACTCCCTGCTGATCAACCGAAAACAACTTTTATTTGTCAATGGGGAACGTTTTCTTATTGTAAACTACCTTTTGGATTAAAAAACGCTGGAGCAACTTTTCAACAGGCTATGTCTTATGCATTTCATGACATTAAGCACATTGTCCAGCCATATCTCGATGATTTACCTGCTCATTCATTACGTAGGGCCGACCATCTCACTCATTTATGAGCAATTTTTATGAGATGTAGGCATTATCGGATAAGGCTGAATCCGCATAAATGTGTTTTCTGCGTAGAATCAAGTCGGTTACTGGGATTTGTTGTTTCAAAAGCAGGCATTCGCGTCGATCCATCGAAGGTCGAAGCCATTGTTAAATTGCCTCCTCCTTCGACTTTACGCCAACTCCAAAGTTTGCAGGGGAAAGAAAATTTTTTACGTAGGTTTATTCCTAACTATGCCGAGCTTACAAAGGGTTTTACCCGGTTATTGAAACAGAACATTCCGTTCTTTTGGGACGAGATCGCTGATCGATCTTTTGAAGCACTTAAACACGCGTTGACCCATGCACCATTACTGCATCCTACCAACTACAACCAAGATTACATTTTGTACCTCGCTGCTTCTCATTCCACCATTGGGATGGTACTAGTTCAGGAAGATGAATCTCACAATGAACATGTGATTTATTATCTTAGTCGGAATCTGCATCCGATTGAAATCAAATACATACATGTGGAGAAATTGGCCTTAGCAGCTGTTCAAGTTGTTCAACGTTTTAGGCATTACATCTTGTTACGTAAAACCACAGTAATTTCTAATTGCAACCCTATGATGTATATTTTGACCAAACAATTGCTAGGGGGAAAATATTCCAAATGGATAGTTATCCTGCAGGAATTTGACTTGGAATTTGAAAAATCCAAGGCAAAGAAATCTTTAGTATTTGCGGAACTGATGTGCGATTTCCCCTCTACTGATACTGAAACAGTGGCAGAAGAGTCCATTGCGGACGAATCTTTGTTTCTTATCAGTACACTTGATCCTTGGTATGGAGATATTATTGTTTATCTCCAAACCTAATCTTTTCGGCCTGACATCTCACGAACTCAGTGACGGAAAATACACTTCCAATCCCAACAATATAATATCATTGGTGATACACTTTATCGTCATGGGGCGGTTTCTGTTTTCCGACGTTGTCTAACTCATGAAGAAGCTGAAAAGGTGTTAAATGACTGCCATTCTGGAGCATGTGGCGGTCATATGTCTGGGTATGCCACAGCCCAAAAGATATTGCGTGCAGGTTATTTTTGGCCAACGTTTTTCAAAGATTGCATTTATGCGGTTCGGAAATGCCACAATTGTCAAATTTTTGATCAAAAAATGTGCGCGCCGGCCGCTCCTCTTCACCCTATAGTGCATTGATTATTTATGAGAATGAGGTATCGATTTTTATTACATATAACCCTCATAAAGTAGGGAACATGATATATTATCTTAGCGATGAGAGATTTTACAAAATGGGCGAGGGCAATGCCCACCTACATTTTCAGGTAGCGGAAAAGCTGCTGCCAACTTTTGCGTGTTAATCAAAGAATTGCTAGGATTACAAGTGATCCTCGAAGCTATTGTATACGGATCTTGGAAGTCATTTTGAATGTCAATGGCTGATGCAGCGGACCAACTTGGCTTGCGTCACGATAGTTCCACTCCATATTATCCACAAGCCAATGGTCTGGTTGAAGCCATCAATAAAGTTTTAGTCACCATGATCAAACGCATTATTGGTATTCACAAGACGAATTGGAATTCCATGTTATTTTCAACACTTTGGGCATATCGAACCTCGGTAAAAACATCAACTGGTTTCACTCATTTTCAACTCGTTTACGGTTTGGAAGCTCTGTTGCCGATTGAATGCGAAATTCCGTCACTGAAATTAGCCATAGAATTACTCCCAGCTACGTCTGAAGAGGAAAAACGTTTCTTGTACTTGGCTCAATTAGATGAGAATCGACGAAATGCTGCAATAGCAAACGAGGCTCATGTTAAACGAATTAAAGCTCAGTATGATAGAAGTGTGACCCCTCGAAATTTTTCAGAAGGAGACCTGTTTTACTTTATGATCAAGCTAACGACAAGCTAGGAGCTGGGAAATTCGTGCCTATGTGGCATGGTCCTTACATTGTTAAACGAAAGTTAGCAAAAGGGGCCTATGAGTTGATAGATTTTGACGGTGTCCCTTTGGATAAACCTCGAAATGGGCTCTATCTAAAGCGATATTATGCTTAAATGTGGTGTGGAGATTTTGTTAGTTTAGATTTCTTTACTGCTGGTGTGTTTTAGATTAGAAAAGTGTGCCTAGTTTAGAGAGTGTGCTTTTATCACTATCCCTTCTTATCTGAGTTTTACTCTTGATATTGCAGATGTCGACATCTCTTCAAACCTACATTGGTTTTGCTGATGGTGCTTGTCATAGTACACAGAACATTTATTCCGTAGCTTGGGTTATCTATTCACCCTCTGACGAGTTAGTATCCATGCATGGGGTAAGACTTGGTCAAACAACGAATAACATTTCCGAGTATAGTACAGTGATTGAGTTATTATCTGAATCCATATCATTTGGAATTCGGAGTTTGATTGTAAGGTTGGATTCTGAACTTGTTGTATTACAGCTTAACAGGGTTTATACCATTAGAAATCCAGTATTATTACGGTTATTTTTAGGAGTTCTTCTTTTGGAACGTGAATTTGATTACATTGAATATCAACATATTCCAAGACATTTAAATACATTAGCAGATTCAATTGCTTCTAGTATGATAAATAGACATTTGCAATAATAAAAAAAGTAAATCAAACGCATTCATATATGTACACAGATAGCCGGCAAATAGTGATATATCATAGTATAGGAGTGTTTTCAAAAAATATACATCGTCT
Organism: Pinus albicaulis; assembly: GCA_034641835.2. NCBI lineage: Eukaryota > Viridiplantae > Streptophyta > Pinopsida > Pinales > Pinaceae > Pinus > Pinus albicaulis. The sequence goes on from CM076575.1 coordinate 22,162,188, forward strand.
TCGATTATAGGTTGGAAACACCTTATGATCGGCAAAAAATGATAACTCAAAAGTCAAAATATGAGTCTACACGATCATCCCATCACTGATGATGATCACGATAAGAAACCACTGCTCGGGCTACCCTGCATAGGAACCTCCTAAAAGGTCCTAGAACTCCAATCACATATCTCTGCAACCTGAGAGGAATGTCATCTATGCTCGTCTCTGGAATATCTAGAGTCAAACGCTCTAGATGATGCTCTAAATCAGTCAAAATCTTCGCTGATTGGCCTGCTGGGGCTGGTGTGGCCGCAACTGGTTGTCTTCTCTCGTAAGATTGGAGATGGGCTGGTCTTTGTGGACCCACATCTGTATTCAAAAAAAAATTGGTTATTAGTTTTCAAAGACGATAAAAAATTAAAAAAATTAGAATTTAGCAAACATTGAAAAATGATTGTACCTGACTCATCCCACTGTTCCCCTGCTGGGAGAACCATCTCTCGTTCGCCGCGAAAATCTATCCCGGCGTATGGAAATTCCTCTATCACAAAAAGTTGGCGATCCAGCCAATGAAAATATGAAGGAGGAAATCGGACAATTTCAGTACCCTCGATAGCATGACGAGCCATCAATGCGGACCAACGAACCATCCTCAGTTCTCGAAGTCGACCGGCATCAACAACAATAATATGTGGAGCTAACAGGGGGATCCTCTCTAGAGAAAAAGAAACAACAATGGATCCGTATCCAAAGTTATTCAGTTTCCTATTTTTTGCTCTGGTTAGTTGGCCTTTTACATTAGCCAACACAGCTTCACACCAGTTAAAGATGGTGCCGCGAAAACAGTCCACGTCAATACTCATTTAGGAACCAATAGCTACATGAAGCGCAACACTCCCACACAGTTTGGTAACAGTAAAAGCAATAACTTTCAATTTAGGACGGATGATGTGTTTTATGTCAATCCGTTTGTCCCGAGGATTTGCCTGGTCATTGCATAATTCTAGTTGGAGATTAGCGACAGACTGGCCACCTGGCCTAGTCCCAAATAAAGAAACTTGTTCGCCCCTCTTGGACAAACCAGTTAAGAAATATATATCCTCCAGCTCAATTTCGAGCCGGTGGCCACCAATAAAGAAGCACTGGTCCTGCACATTCCATCTGTTCACCAACCATGTCAGGAGTTCTACTTGTGCCCTCATGCCTGAAATGGCCCCAAATTTGTACAAGCCACATGCTCTTAATGCCTGTTGTGTGGGAAAATGGAGTATGGCGGCTTCATCCACTTCCTCGTGCTCATGTTCTCACCAGATCAGCATCTTGTCAATCCTACAATGAATAAAAAGGCAAGTTAGAATAGTCTTATTTGAAATTTTTTGGCAAACAAATGAGAAATAAATGTTTTAAATCCAACTGCGCGGGTACCGCACCTACGCTTTGTAAACAGTGCGTAGATACGCACGCGTACTGTGTTCCGGGTGCGGAACCCACGACTTTTTTCTTATAGAAAAAAGTCAGGGTCCGCAGGTAACGTGTGTCACACCTGCAGACCCCGCGGGTGAATTTTTTAACCATTTTTTGCCCAAAAAATACAAACTAAAGCCTAAAAACAAATTTGAAATGGATGAAAAACAAGATTGAGAGGTTGTGGATTACCTGGGACTGACGGTTCTCGATTCCAACAGACGGATTTTCCAGAATCTTCACAGGAACTTTCTTACCCAAAAGCTTTTTACTTTTCACTCTGGAACTGAACGGTAAAAATGAAATTGAAAAAGTCCTTTTTATAAGTTTTTTTGAATGGATGAATTTTTAATTTATTTATTTTTCACTTTAAAAAGGGTATTTTTGAAAGCATTTTTACTTATCTTAAACAGGTATGTGTAATGTTTCAAGTTTTTGTGCAAAAACTGGATTTTTCAGGAGAATTGATCGTTTTTCAACAAAAAGCATACTTTTATCACTTTTTCGGACTCTTTCAAAAATTTTACGAAAAAGCGAAACATTAGAGTCAATTTTGGTTATTTTCAAGACTCGTTAAACTCATGAAAATCCCGAGATCATTTTGCTATTTTTCATTCTCGTAAAACATATAAAAATGTCGAGTTCTTTCCGTCTTTTCCTGCTCGTAAATTAAATTGAAAGTTGGCCATATGAGTACATTTTTATCCCTTTTTCGAACTCGTTCAAACTTACAGAAAAAGTGAAACCATGGAGTTCTCTTTTAAGCCCTTTTCAGAATCTCTAAACATGAAAATATTGTCGAGTACTTGACTATTCGAACTCGTTAGAGTAAATGAACAGTCGTTCCTTCAGTATAAGTTTACCCCTTTTACGGACTGAAATGGACTATTTACGAAAAAGGTATACGTTGACTAATTACGGTCAATAGAGTTCCCCCCGCATTATTTTATCCTTTTTTGGGCTCGAGAGACTAATTTACGAAAAAGTACACCCACGGAGTTTTCTTAAGTTTTTCTTCTGACTCCCTAAAACTGAAAAACACCGAGTTTCTCCTATACTGGACTCATTAAAACTTAAAAGTAAAGGCCCTGTTTAATTTTCAACAGGAATGAACCACTCCTTCTTAGGGTTCGAATATCAAACTAAGTTGGACTCATCTGAAGGATGAGCTTATAATCAAGCAAATGTTATCCTCCTCAAGCTTGTAAAAAATAAAGAGGTACTTGCCAGAAATGGTGGGGGAAAAAGAGAGAAATGGGCGTGTTTTTTATATTTTAAATTTTTCAAAAATTCAGTCAACCACTCTTGAACACGACACTTTCATTCACCTGGGTTGGGAAATCATTTACCTAACAGTTAATCAAACCACTTGTCTTCAGCCGGTTTCTGGGTATTAGCTTTGGGTCAATTATCACCAAACCATCTGCAGTGTCGTTATGTGTTCAAGAGGACAGTTCAAATAAACCATTCATCTGAAAAATATCTGTCATCCATTATTGACCATCCCTGAGTTAGTCCTTGCCAATATATTTTCAAAACTTGATCTATGATTTCGTGTTGTGGGCTTGCTTACGACAGATCACTTTCTATCGACATCAACACATTATCTAGGAAGTTGATCCAGAAATTATCAGTACCTTGAAATCTGCATGCCTCAATGGCAGGTTTCTCGCCTTCGACGACAGGTTGCATCATTGAACTTCGATCGAATGATTCTGTGAGATGTTCGACTTCAGCTCATTCATTCACATTTCATGGATTGTACTGAGTACTTTGAGAGCCATTAACATTACTGGTGGTTTCTCTCACACTTGTTAACAGTTCACATCATTGACTGGTAATCAAGTGGTTTCTACCATGTTCAACTTCAACACATTTATTCACATGGATAGAATCGTACTAGTTCGAGATGCGAAAATCAAGACCCTGGATCTAGTTTCCACCATCCAGGCTGCGAGGAATTTTGTTATCATCTATACAGTAGACTATTTATAAACAGATGGCTGCGTCCATACTGTGTCTACATATATTTGTACTATGATGTATTCAAAATCATTCCTGTATCAGAACGATTTGAGTTAGTTTCTAGTTAGTTTTAATCTGAGTATGGGAATGCCTACCTCAGTGATGACATATATATGTATATATTTTGCATTGAATGTTTTTACAGGTTCCGATTGGGGTGTCCACAGGATGATCTTTGAAATGATAAAGTACTGCACTCTTCATATATGACAGACTTCAGCTTCATCTATTCCAGACTTTGCACTTTAGGGGGAAATTTGTTACACTAAAAACTGTTATCCTGACATTTTGCTATGAGTATGAGCTCATTATTACTCATGCTTCCTCCTTTTGCAAGTCTAACATATCAGCTCCTCATGTCAAGCTTTCAAAATCAGAGAAAAGTTCCTAAAAATCCCCTAAACATTGGTATCGCACTTTCTCTATTCATTGCTTGCGGTCCCGCACCTAAAGATCAGCTTGCCTGCGTAACCATACCGCACATTCTTTGTGTTATGGGTGCGGACCTCTGTAAAACTCAAAAAGGCGAGAAAGTAAAGATAAAAAGTTGATTTCAGATGAATTCTAGAAGATTCTAGATGGGAATTTTCGGGAATGGATACGCTTTGAGAAGGTTCATGCATCCCTCACTTGATGGAGCTAACCCCTTGATGTAAAGAGCTAATCCCTTTGAAGGAGGATTCTATCCCTTCATATTTGGAACAAGAAACCTCCTCTTTTCCACTATAAAAAGAGGCCTTGGGTAGCCTCAAAGGGAGTTCAAGCTTAAGATATTTGAAGTTAAATGCTGTTGAGATTCAGACTCAGTTAACTAAGACTTTCTATGAGGTTAAATCACTCATCTCTATCTGTCTTGGTTCAAAGAGTGCAATGCTTGTCAAATTAGAAGAGATTCCTGCTTCGGACCCCAGGAGGACCTGCACAACATCAAGGCACAAGTTGTAAAGGTTTTCTTTATTTGAAGTTAATACAAATATACTCATTTCTCTCATTAAACTATCTATTCATGGTTTATTTCATAAATTCCTTGATCATTATGATGAGTATGGTTTATAATAATGTCTATACAGGTGCTGTGTAATCTTTTTGCTTGTTTGTTACTGCAGATTCACAAGGAACATTCTTTCAAGTGCACGGGAAGGACTTCAACGAGATCAAGCAAGCGCTGGACATAAGGTAGGCCTTACACCTATATAGAATTTTTATGAATCTTGTATGCTTAGAGAGAGATTAGTATAATTGGCTGTTTGTTGCTAGTTACTTTTAGTACTAGAGAGATTGGTCTTGTCCGCAAGATGGATTAATCTACACAACACTCTTTGAGCACAATTTTTACAATTAGTGAGGCTTTTTGACTTAGAAACAACAGTGGAATTTTACCAAAGGGCAGAGGGTATGAAGAGGCTTCCAAGGATGATGTGTTTTCAGAGAAAAATGCATTCCTTGAAGGCTCCAAAAAACAATTTAGCCCCCTGCTTGCTTGTCAAGAAATTTATAGGGGGCTAACACCACCGATCCCCAAAAATTAAAACTATTTTCTTCCACATTAAAAGGAGCAGCCTTATGATGGTTTATGGGGTTAGGTGGGGGTGTCATAACTGATTGGGATAAGATGAAATATGCGTTTTTAAAGAAATATCAATATTATTGCAGGTCTCGGGAACTAAAAGACGAAATATTCCAAATGACAGCAAAACCAAATGAAACCCTGGAAGAATATGTGGAACGGTTTAAATACAATCTTCAGAGATCTCCTTATGCATCCTTACCCTTACCTGATAATGTGCTGAAAACTACATTAATTAGGGGAATGAAATATAAATGGGTTGAAACATTGAATATTATGGGAAAAGGTGATATATATCAGGAAATCTATGCTAACATCATTGATTTGTGTATCAGGAGTTCGAGGGGCAACACAAGGTTAAAATCAGCAGAACGTGATATGATTACAAGGGAAAAAAAGACCTCCAATGAAGGTGTAACTCGTGCAGAGATTGGAAACCTGCTGGAAGATTTTAAAATTGATATACTAGGGACTCTAACAATGCAGTTTGAAATTATGCAAGCCAAACAAAAGCAAGTAGAAGCAGAGCAAAATTTGGCGATATTCTGTCCTAGATGCAGGAAGAAACACAGCCACAAAGAGTGCCCGCTGGATGTAATCAAAGTTTGCGCCATTTGCATGAAAGATCACCCCACAGAAGGATGTCCCTCTCTTCCTGGCCTAAAATCAATTTATAAGGAGGCAGAAGAAGAATCAGAAGTGGTATGTCTACTTAATCAGCGCCGACAATGGAAACCATGACAATTAGGTATGCTAACTGATCCATTTTCTTCTTTTCAGCGTCCTCAATACAATGCTTAGCAATATAATGGAATGCGGCAAAATCAACCACCTTTCCCCGATTGGTCACAACAGCCATTCCCTACATCATCATGGCTAAACCAAACAAATCAAACTAATTGGCCAAGTTTTCATTTTTGCCCACCATTTTGGCAAAACAATACTTATCCAACACAATGGTCCCCCTCTACTTCGCAGAGTCAGGCCTGGCAGTCAAACTAGCAAGGACCTACAAATAAGCCAGTTGGAACAATCCCTTTCTCTCAACCTACACTGCCAACTCCCTATACAAACCCCCAGACCATCTTAAGACCACAACTCCCAGCCCATCCCAACCCAAACCCAAACAATAGGCCAGTTCAGTCTATCCAAATAATGGAACCCCCATAATTAGAAACTGAACTGAGGGAGTGTAATGACCTTCAATTAAGGTCTGGGTGCATAGTATAAACAGAGAGAAACAAAAATGTTCATATTGAAGATCCGTTACCTATAGAACAAACATTACAAAAAGAGAAGGAGGTTCAACAACAAAATCAACAACAAGTAAAAACTTCCTCTCCTCCATTCCCAGAACGATTAATCATACCACGCCCATTAGAACATCCTAATTTTGATCTTCTGGGAGAATTAAAAAAATTGTGTATAAAAATCCCTCTCCTCCAAGCTATCCAAGACATCCCTATATATGAAAAAACCATTAAGGAATTATGCATAAAGAAGCCAAAGAGGAGAACAACCACCAACCCAACTGTCCAAATAGTCGGTACTTTATATGACCTATTATCAGGAATGGAAACACCTGTAAAATATGAAGACCCAGGAAATCCCATAGTGATAGTGAAAATCCATGGGAAATTGTTTCCAAATGCCTTAGTTGATTTGGGAGCAGCAATCAATATCCTAACAACCACCACCTGTCAAAAAATTGGCATTACATCGCTAGAACCAACAACAACCTTATTGGAATTGGCCAACCGATTGGTAGTCAAACCAGAGGGTACACTACAAGATGTAATGGTATCTGTAGATTCCTGGGAATACCCTGCTGACTTCCTGGTTATCAATCCCAAGAATCGGCTAGATGGACACCCATTAATCTTAGGTAGAACTTGGTTGGCAACTGCCGATGCTTATATTGGATGCCGACAAGGCAACATGACAATAACAAGGGGAAACTATGTCAAGAATTTAGCTTTATATCCCCCGGCCCAACCAAGCTTATCAATAATCAAAACAAGAAAACAACCTGTATCGTATCTTATGGAAAATATGAGATCACCTCTAACTATAGAAGATGCCCTTGATTTTAAAGACCAAATTAAGGATGATATCATCAATAGTTTTATTAATAAACTACAAATCAGATTCCATCTACAATGTCACATGATCAAGGCAGCATTTGATAATAAGGAAGAAGAAGATCCTCTGAAAGACATTCCCGATAAATTAATACCCACTACTTCTGTGTACAATAGTAAGGTTGTATAAATTGAGCCGGGAAAAACTCTAAACATTAACAAAAATCTGACTGCTAAACAAGAAGAGAAATTGGTCCAATTACTACGGAAATAAAAAGAAACCTTTGCATGGGATTACCCAGACATGAAAGGAATTGACCCCCAATTGTGAACACACCACATCTATATCAAAAAAGATGCGAGACCCATTCACCAACCCTAAAGAAGACTAAACCCTCACCTTAAAGATATTGTGAAAGCTGAATTACAGAAGCTATTGGATGTTAATTTCATCTACCCAATATCTGATAGCAAGTGGGTCTCTCCATTAGTAGTGGTACCAAAGAAGAACGGGAAGTGGAGAATATGTGTAGATTACTGTGAACTTAACAAGGCAACCTAGAAAGACCACTATCCCCTTCCTTTCATTGACCAGGTATTAGACACATTGGCAGGAGAGAAATTATTTTCCTTCCTCGATGGCTTCAGTGGGTACAATCAAATCCAGATTGCCCCTGAAGACCAAGACAAAACTACTTTTACCTGTTTATGGGGGACATTTGCCTACCGAGTCTTACCCTTTGGCCTATGCAATTCCCCTGCTACATTCCAAAGGGCCATTCTCAGCATCTTTTCAGATTTAATAAATGAAGGGCTCAAAGTATATATGGATGACTTCACACCTTACGGAGATGATTTTGAGCCAGCATTAGAAAATTTAGAAAAGGTGTTGCAAAGATGTATTAAAACTAGGCTTTGTTTAAGCCATGAAAAGTGTCATATGATGATGACCGAAGGAGTTATCTTAGGGCACTATATTTCAGCAGATGGAATTTAGGTGGACCCAGCTAAAATTCAGATAATTTTTTTAATACCCACACCCACCACAAAAACAGAGGTATGTAGCTTTCTTGGATTTTCTGGTTATTATAGGAGATTTATAGAACATTATTCTCGAATAGCTGCACCTTTATATGGACTAACTGGAAATGTTGATTTTATTTGGATAGATAAATGTGACAATGCCTTCAATGATCTAAAAAAGCTTGTTTCAACAGCCCTAGTGTTGAGGGGCCCAAACTGGAATTTTCCATTCCAAATTTCATCCAATGCCTCAGACACAGCAATTGGAGGAGTGCTTGGGCAGGAGGAAGACAAAAAACCATATGCAATCTATTATATTAGCAAAAATCTATCCCCTGTTGAATTAAATTATACTGTGACTGAGAACGAATTTTTAGCCGTAGTACATGCTGTAAATAAGTTTAGACATTATATAACTGGGTATCCTGTAATACTATATACTGATCACTCTACCATTAAATTTTTTGCAAATAAACCTGTTAAAAATGGAAGAGTGACAAGATGGTTGATTTTATTGCAGGAATTCGACATTACAATCAAAGATCGACCTGGAAAAGAGAACCCTATAGTTGATTTTCTGTCAAGAATGCCAAAGCCAATAGATACAAAAGCAGTTGAAGACCACTTCCCAGATGAACATTTGTTCGTTGTTACTGTCAGAACCCCATGGTATGCTGATATAGCAAATTATTTGGCAATAGGTAAACTACCTAAACATCTAACCCTTAATGAACGAAAGCAGATAATACAACGTAGTACCCGATTCTCTTGGATTGGGGGCTACCTATTTCATACAGGGTTGGATATGCAAATAAGGAGATGTGTTCGGGAGGATGAGGTATTTGATATTTTGAAAGCATGCCATGATGGGCCGTGTGGCGGACATTTTGCAGATCGTAGAACTGCCCATAAGGTTTTACGAACAGGCTATTATTGGCCTACCATCTTTAAAGATGCCAAAAAAATTGTGCAGGCCTGTGATAGCTGCCAAAGGGCAGGTCGCCCTGGGCAGTCTGATGAAATGCCTTTGAACCCTCAACTATTAATTGAACCATTTGAACGCTGGGCGCTCGATTTTGTTGGCCCTATTAGCCCCCCATCAAACCAAAAAACGTACATCCTAGTTGCAACCGAGTATGTCACTAAATGGGTTGAAGCAAAGGCACTTTCAAAAGCTACAGAGGACTCTGTAATACAATTTCTTTTCCAAATCTTTGTGCGATATAGCCTCTCGAGGGACATAATATCAGATGGAGGACCGCAGTTTGTAGGTAATAAACTAGCTGAAACACTACAGAATTACCACATTCAGCACAAGATTACAACCCCATACCACCCACAGGAAAATGGCCAAGTAGAGAGCACAAAAAAAGTGATTGAATCTATATTAACAAAAACTGTTGCCTCACACAAACGTGATTGGGCCTACAGATTTCTAAAACCATTGTGGGCATACCGAACAACATGGAGACGCACTACGGGATAATCACCATATCAATTGGTATTTGGAAAAGAGCCCATCTTTCCAATAGAGTTTGAAATTCAGACATTAAGAACAACCCAAAAGGTGGGTCTAGATTTAAATGAAGCCCAGGCCAAAAGACTGCAGCAAATTAATGAGTTAGATGAAATTAGGCTCTCTTCTCTTCAACACACAATGTTAATTCAACAACAAAGAGCAAAATGGCATGATGCCCTTATCAAAGAAAAGATCTTCCACGAAGGAGACTAGGCACTCCTATATGATTCTAGGTTTCAGGATTTTCCAGGGAAACTCCAGACACGATGGCTCGGACCGTATGAAATACAAAAAGTGCATGATAATGGCACTATTACATTAACCACCATTGATGGATCTGGACATTCCTTCAAAGTAAATGGTCATCGAGTACGATTGTATCATAAACCGCTTACTCAAGAATCCTTCTACCAACAATTACAAGAAGATTCTACCATGAAAATTCTGGTTGAAGGGGATAACTCCTCCTCGGCACCCATTTATTAAATCATTTCTTTTCTTTAAAATTTGTACATATGGATTGTTCATTTATTTTGATTTTTTCATGGAATTCTGTTTTTTTTTTCAAAACTCTGTTTATTTCGTTTATTTTGAGTTTTTGCTATTCCTTTCTAAAGGAACAACATTTTTACTGTTCCTTTCGAAAGGAACATCAGCTTTGCTGAGAGTGTTTTTGCTGTTATTTTCGAAAGGAACAGCAGTTTCATAGATTCTTGTTGATGTTCCTTTCAGAAGGAACAACATTTCCGTAGGTCATTTCTGCTATTCTTTTCTAAAGGAGAAACACCTTTTGAGCGGATTATTTTTTGTTTTAGATCAGCATTTTGAGGATTTCTGATGACTCTTCTAAAGGAAAACATACTATTTATATACAATCATACAAATTAAAGCTTACTGGAATCAGAAAATCAAAAGAAATCATCATTTTTAAGAAAGTTGTTTGGTAATGATAAGAAAAAGGAAAAAGGGACATAATCAATAACATGACTTTGTTGTCTTACTATCACCAGAATTAATATGATCGATTATCCTTATCATGTTGTTTCTTTTCCATATTTTATAACTTTCTTTGATTTTTATTTATGGAGTAGGAATAAGGGAATATTATTTTCCATTGAGATGTTCAAACTTCTTCCACCATCCCTACTCTTAAGGAGTGCTGAGCCATCCTTTATATATAAGTAGGAAAGTGCTATATGAAAAAGAAAAATATTTACATATTTCACTAATAATTTTATGATTTGGCAGATGGAGGATAGGGGGTCTCATCAAGAGCCAACCTACCATGATCATAAGGAAGTAAGTGAAGTGGAATTTCCATCATGGCCACCACACCAGGGATATGGTCCAATGGAAAACTGAAAAAATTAAGAAGTCCTTGGAATAGGAGGTCTCATCACGAGCCGGCCTGCCCACTTTTCACTTCTTCTCGGTGAATGGAATTGTGATTTATCTGGTCACCAAGCTAGCACAATGGCCTCCGTTATGAAATTTAACAAGAACTTCCTCAGCATAAATAAAGGAAAATGGTTCCAAGGGTGAGAAAGAAACTTTGTCAAGGTTATGGACACCTGTGGGTAACAGAGCTCTGTTGATGGTATTGGAGTCAGATTTATATACATCAATAATAATATTAAACCCTTTTTCCTATATCTCTATTTAAATATCAAATGAAAGTATGAATCCCCAACCTTTGATTTCGAACATATTATACATGAAAATCATCATAAATCGATCGCATTAGTTTGTGTGGGTAATAAACACATCTGTACTTATGTTCATCTTAAGCTATCCCTTCTCCTTATCTTTGAATCATTACAAACGTTTCTATATCTATTTACGATTTATCACACGCATTGATTTCAGTAAATGCTATAATTTGATTGATTGTATCATAACTATGCCTGCTTTTTCCTGCTGTATAACTGCTGTGCAGTACTTTCCTCTCTTAATTTATGGTCGAGGACAACCTATCATCCTTCAGGGGGGGCGCGGATGTCTCTTAATCATTGCATGCAAATCAAATCCCGATATTTTTTTACCTGTATGCGAACCTAATCCCTACATTCTAGGGAATAACAAAAACTTAACGATATTATTCCAATTCACTGTGCTGTGCTGTTCCATTACAATCACTGTGTGTTTGGAAAGAAGTAACAATGTGCAGAAATGATGGGAGGATGACTAATTCGTAGTGAGCCGCAAGTGCTAGTTGTTTCTGATGTTGCACGAGAGATTTTGGAAAAATTGGAATGGATTACATATTTCACGAGGATGCAACAACCCCATGAAACAGTGGCTACCGAGTTTTTACAAAACTTGTAGGAAGGATACTCCATGGTTAGAGGAAGACAGATAGCCGTAACAGATGTAATAATTGTAGAGGTGTCTGGTCTACCAGCGCAAGGAACCATATGGACTTAGAAGAAGGTCAGGCTTCAAGAAGCCATGAAGATTTTTCAGGATGATGGATAGACATTGGTCGTCAAAGGCAAAGGAGTTTAGCCAGCATCATTGGGAGAACCATGGATGGAATTGGCCAAGATAGTGCAGGCCTATATAACATGCGACAGAAGGAAAGACGTGGTAATACCACGCCACCTTAATTTATTTGTAGTATTAAAGCAGAAATGCACTGTAAATTTGCCTGCATTTTTAAATTCCTTACTGCATGATATTGCCTATTGTATAAGAAAAGCTCAGCATGCAGACATGGTGGTAAGCCACCATTGCCTAATTAGATTAATAGTGAGTCGTAGTCTCGCTCAACAACAGACCAGCTGGGAAGAGTTGATATTCTCCATTAATGGAGGATTAGCCTTACCTGCCCCAAAACGGAAGAGAATGGCTAGCTTAACAACTGAGCCATAAATTCGTAGACAGTCCCTCCGTTCAAAAGAAGTAGGGGAATGATAGAAGGACTTCCGGGTAGCAGTAGCCAGCCCTTGGAATTTCCCAGCTTAGAGGATGAATAGCCTCCACAATTGGAAGGAGGAAGTTCCTGTACTGATGAACAAGAGGAAATTGAGGGAGAAATTCACTACTCGGATGAAGAAGAAATGAGCCACCACACCAGTGGTGAGAAACAAACCAGTGCAGAAGAAGGAAATAATGAAGAAGAGGAAATTGAGGGAGAAATTTGATATTTGGATGAGGAAGAAGGGAGCTACCATACCTGTGAGGAGGAAGAAGATAATCACAGCAGTGAAAGAGAAGGAACAGAGTCTCCCGAAAACACTACTGCAAGTTCACTACGAAGTCCTTTACGGGAAGACCAATTGGCCCAAATTCTGGCCAATATGAGTGACTATGTGCAGCCTCATAGCCCTTTGGACCTTAACATTGATATCAATCAGTTACAGGAGCACTCTGCTGTCAATAAAGAAATGGCTGAAGAAATGCTGGATGAAACAGAAAACCCTAATGAAGTGATAGAGTCAGCTAGGGTTGCTTCCCCTGAAAATCATGAACAAGAAAAGGAGAACACCGAAGCAATATCCCAACCTGAAAATTCTTAGGGGATTGTAGAGTCAATTGAGGGTATAACTCCCGAAGAATTTAGCCAAGGGCATATGAATATTTAAGAAGAACCCCAAGAAGAAAACATACAAGAGAGCCCAACTGAAGGCACGGCTGATGAGGACCAAAACCCTGTTGAGCAAATAGGTCTAGAAAAAGGAAAAACCGTTCCATTAAGAAAAAGGAAGAAAGTAACTGAGATTGAAAAGCTTCGAAGGGAACGAATGAAGCTTCAGAGACTCATGGAACAACTCAGGCAAACCATTAGGTTTCTTATAATGAAACAAATGCCCAAGAAAACCCCAAATAAAAAAAGCATAACCGCCAAGCGAGCTTCAAAAAAGAGGAAAGTGGCCGCTAAGATGAAGCCCCAAGTTGCATAAGCTATGAATGAGCCTAATCATGGAGATACAGAACAGCAAGCAGCTGTTCCAGAGAGACCCACTTCAAGTGAAAACATGCAAGCTAGTAGTTAGAATACTTTTAGTGACCCTACATTAGCCAGATTTCAAGAGGAGTTGGCACAGGCTCGATTGGAAAGGGAAAAGTTGGAAGAAGACACTGTCCCTAGGAGGAGATATCAGGAGTTGTAGTAGCATATGAAGACCATCCTTGACGCAGAATCTGAAGCCCACGAGAAGTGTCGAAAGGCAGAGGAGAAGGCTGAAAAGGTAATGAATCAATTAAAATTAGCCCAGAATCGAATGGACACTCTCTGCTCATTGTACACCGATGTATTAGCTTGTAGATGCTGTTGAAAATGGCAACAAGAAATAGTGAAGGAGGCCTTCTGAAACATCTTTCCTGATCCTAGTTGGAAAGTGATCACCTAAACTAGGTGGGGACCACACATGTGATTTTTGTCGGAAAAATCTATTTTTAGACTATGTCTATTTTTAGACATACGGAGCATAATTTGGGAATTCCAGTTGGAGATTCTTGAAGTATGCGATATGTTGGTAAAAATAGATGAGACCCTTATTTTTAGGACCCAGGCTATTTTTAGACTGTGTCTCCTAAAAATATGGAAGTCAAATATTATTTACCCTTAATAATATTTAGACTATAAATAGCAGTTTACTCTCTTGGAGCACTTCAGTTTGACCCCCAGAGGTGGGGCATGCAGCTGACATAAGGAAATTCGAATTTCCTATGAGTTAAGTGAGCTATTTCATGTTAGACTTCAGTTAGACTCATGTGGCAGAGTTTGGGTGGAGTTGATTGAGGAGTTAATGGAGGTGGTGTTCTGGTTAACTAGTTGAACTAGTTGTATTTAGTTTAACTGGCTAATACACTAGAGATGAGTTGTGTGAATTGAATATTATTTAATTCACTAATTATTAACTCATTATTCAACTAAAGAACACATCAGTTTAACTCAGTGCATGGACAGTTCAGTGGAGACCAGTGAAAGAGGTAGATGAAAGGGTGAGTAAAGCTATCAGTTGGAGGATCAATTTTGCATGGGATTTGCATTACACTTGGAGGAATTGTCCATGACAATTGCGCAGTCAAGCCAAGGGGATTCGAACCTTGGATCTCTACATATACAGGCCATGATTGCGCAATAGAGGCAAGGCAATTGGCGGGGAGTTTTGAACCAGTAACCTGTTCAAAACTAAGCTAGATTGTGTGTGACTTTATGAGAAAGTACCGAGTACTTGTGAGGAGTATTGTACTTGTTTTGTTACATGATTTCTCCATTATAATATACACAATAGCTGCGGGGTTTTCAGCTATAGGCTTTCCCCATACATACTGAGTTAATGTGTGATTGATTTGATGTGTGATCGCTTCTATTATTTCCGCATGTGACAATTAATTGTAGAAGAAGGTTATGTGTTATGCATGCAATTCGAAATTGATGTATGATCGGGTTAATCTTCATTGAATAAGTGATTTATTCAGCTAATTTCTACAGATGCCCTGCCAAGAAATATGCTTTATTTTTATTAGAAAGATATTTACAGCTAAAGATTAAGGTAGTTAGGGTAGGAAAATATATAGAGCTAAAAACTATAGATGATTTTGTAACATGCTGCAAACTCTATGGGGTAAAGGTACAATGCCTCTTGTGTGAGTTTTATTTGCATAATCTAATATTGGAAAATGATAGTGAGACAAATCCTAGCCCTTTTGTGGGTGATATCCAGTACCAGGCATTTATTTCCTTTACTTTTAATCAGTTAAAATGGCTTAAAGCCTATAATGTTTTTCAAAGGAAGGAAAATGAATTAGATTTTTGGGTTAGGAGTGAACCTCAGGACCCATTACAACTATGGGCTAGGCAGAATAATTTGATGACAAAGGAGGGTATTATCCAAGCATTGGGGCATATCCATAAATTGATTATCTTGAATGGGATAGATTATTTCCTATCTATTAGAAACCAGGCTTACATAGCAGCTAAGGTCCAATGGGGAATTTCCAATCGGAATGTGTAAAATAGAGAACCATTTAACTATAAAAACTTTGGGCTAGCTGCAGACCACTTGGTTTCCTATAGTAATCTCATTTTGAAAGAAGGACCATTCTGGCTAGGGTGTAGGTTTCGAAGCCCCATTGCATGGTATCTTGCTACGGACTACAAATCCATTTATGAACTACCCGAAGGACAGATAGAGCATGTCTTCGAAGCATTAGCTACAATGCATGGTTTTATGCCTTTTGATGAAAAACCTTATCCAGCTTATTCTTTAACTGCTCTGCATGTGAAGTATAGTTTTCATGAGGACATGAAAAGGGGTATGCAGGGGGGTATGTTGAGCAGTGGAAAAGGTATGAAATCACTATGTGTTTTCTCATTCTTTTACTTTAGACATAATCCTTTTTACCCTAGAAAGATGATTTATTACAAGAATTATGGTAGAATTGTAAATATTTATGTTTATTGTAAAAAGATGACTAAAGATTGATTTTTGTTGATAAAAACAGGAATTAGGCGAGGTGAAAAGCTATACCAGAGGTGAGGCTGAGATAAATGCAACTGCTATTCCTCCAGCGTTAGACCAAATCCTGCCAAAGACAGGGAAATCCGAACGCATCGCTAAGAAAAGGCAGGGGACAGCTCGGCTTCGGTCAAAGTAAATCATGTGATAACTAAAAGAAGGGAAGTGAATCCCTCAGGATCCTTCGATCCTGAGGGATCACTTTTCAAGCCTCATCTTATTCCTTGTCTTGTCCGTCAGGGTCTAATATATAAGGCAACGCCTTTAGTGATTAGGGGAGATCGGAGATCCTTGGATTCAAAACATTTCTTTTGTAATATTGTGTTTTATTAACTCTCGGATTTAGAGAGCGATCTCCGTAATACTCTATGCTCGATTGATATAAAAGGCGTGTTTCATTTCATCTCTCAAGTTCTGAAGTAACCCAGCAGTGTTTCACTGGTGCTAAGGGCCCAGCTCTGGTGGAATTACCCTACTGTTTGTATTTCTATCCTTTGCTTAATGTTGTGTGATAGTTGTGTTTAGATTCATTACGATTACAGAGTTGATTGATTGCTATTGGATTGAATTCGGATTCGTTGTGAGCGTTAACAAATTTCACTTCTATTCTATCATTTGCAAGAATCACATTTACTGTCTTATTTATCTTGCTATCTTTTATAAAGCTATGTTGTTCTATACTTAATTCTAGTTGCTGTTCTATTGGTTTATGATTCATTCTGATTGACTGTTTTGTAGTATTGGCTGTCGACAGGGTTGAAGTATTAATATTAGTTGCCTGATTGCGTTAAGTTTAGAATTGCTGTTCAATTAATGTTTGCTGTTCCATTCTTATTTATTGTTCATTTCTGATTCGTAGGTTCAAATTAGCAGATAGATTGTTTACAGTTGCTGTGTACACATAGGAATTACAAGTTGTTGTTCCTTTCCAACTCTTGTTATTAGAAGAAGATCTTTTCAGTTATTTTCATTAGCAAGCAGTTCAAGTTTGATTTCATTTTGATTGCTTAAAGAACAGGACCACCAACTGTAGAGGACATTGGTTATTGCTTCCAAGTTCCCAGATTGGTTATCTTGTCTCAGTGTGATTTCTGTTGCATTGATTTCTAAGGGAATGATTTATTGTTAATGTATCCCTAATTTATGTTTTGCAGGATGAGTAGTTAAGATTTCAGAGAATTTCCATTCATGTCACTGTAATTAGATTTCTTTGCAAGCATCCGTTTACTCTTGTATCTAGAATACTGTACTACATATTTCATAGAATTACTCTTAGGTAATTGCAGTCTCAGACAGAGTACACTCTTGAAATAAAAAGTCGCTCCCAGATTGATAATTAATGTAGGCTAATTAGGTGTTTAAAAGACACCTTTTTATGCTCCAACACCAAGGGTGCCCAAGTCATCATTGTTCACAAGCACCAAACCCTATTTTCATCTCCCACTGAGCTAGGGTTTGCTATGGAAATGAGAAATTTGAGCAGATGATCCATAAGGTAGGTCATATCAGTAAGTATGAGGTCATTTCATCTCATAAACATCATGTCTCCGTCATTTTTTGAGAAGTCATTCCAAGAGTCAAGACATTTGCCACTCATAGGGTCGATTTTTCTTCAAACTGTGTTTCTGACCAAAAATAGATGAATTTGAAAAAAGTGAGATATATTTTTGTCCATAATAGGTTAGGGAAGAAAAACCTCTTTCATATTTTACACAGGTGTCATTTTTTAGAGAAATATCAAAAACACAGTGCCACAGGAGAGTTGCTGCACTTGTGGAGTGACCTTGGGAACATCAAGTTTTGTCATAGCTGGAGTGTCCAAATGACTTGCTTGATGAGTCAAATGATAACTAGATAGAGAGAGAATTCTAATGAGCTATCATTATCTCAATTTGGATTTTATTAAGGCCTCCAAAATTTTCCTGCAACAACACACTACATTTCTGCTCCCTCATTCAACACTTTTTGACAAGTTTTGGGAAAATAAACTTTTGACAAGGAAAATAAACTCCAATCAGAAAAAAAGGTACATTTGGTGGTTATACTCGAAGTTATTTCCAACGAGCTATTCTGGGCCCTATTTGGACACCAGGAAGGCCTCCAAATGTGGTCTTCAAAAAGGTGAAAATTCTGTGTTTTTGAGTATTTTTTCACTCAGAGAAGTTTCCAAAGGCACAACGACTAGATGCTACACTCTTTTTTGGGACATATAAATGAAAAATGGCCACTAATAGTAGGTTCATAATGACGAGGAAATAAACCCTAGCAATTTTTAGAATATTTGGAGGAGAACTGGTCCCTCAAAAATGAAAAAAACCACCAAAATTTCATGTTTCTGCCTCCTTTTTGGCCTGGTTGCTGCGTGTTTACCACTCTTGGGAGGTCAAGTTTTTGATAGGGAAAATGAGAACCATTTTGGAAACTATAGGTATATTTAGAAACTAGACTTAGATAGCTTTCCAATGAGCTATCATGGAGCTGATTTGGACACCGGGAAGGCACTCAAAACCAGATTTGAAAACAGGCTATTTTTTCTGCTTGCACGCTGTGCGCGTTTGCGAGGAAATTTCTAATTTTCACAGTCTACAAAAAATTTTCTCCAGTTTGACTTTTCACCTTGGGAAATGAAAAATGAATAATGTAAATGGTCTAGATGAATGTAAAATTCATGTTTTTACTTTTATCTAGGGTATATACCTTAGGTAAGTCAATCAGTTGAGGTGTAATGAATCAGTTCCTATAGATAGGAATGGGTCACTTTTCTCATCCTACACTCTAGATTTTAGTTTAGAGTTTCATGTAATATCTCCCTCAATGATATAGATTTATGAAGGAACACAATAGAATACACATGTAACCATAAATACAAATAAGCAGCGGAAATAACACTTCATTTCATTAATATCAAAGAACTGAAATTTGCTTATAGACAGAATAGAAATAAACTAGCTAGGGCGCTGGTAGCTTATCTCTAAGAAGAGATGTGGTAGCTACAGGCCTCTAAAATGAGTTAAAATGAGGCTCTAGGGCATATTTATTATTTAGAAACAATGGAAAACCCTAAACATCCAAAATCCTAACCCTAGGAGATGAAGCGCCAAAACTATGGACCCCATTTGGGTAAATTGGTGTTTCAACTTCCCGGGGATGTAACTTTGACATACGATATCCATTTTACGCGCTCAATATATCATTAGAAATATATATCCGAGGAGTACAACTTTTGATGCAAGATATAAGCCCATCCACTCTCAGTTTTCCCAAAAAATGTCCTTTAGGGCCTCAAAATGGCTTCAGAAGTTCAGGACCTGAAAAACTACCAAAAATAGTAAGTTGTGCTGAAACTAAAAAAATGAAAGAGACAATGGTGGGGCCCCAAGTGGAATATGTGGGTGGCCACCAATATCCACCTGGATCATTCCTGCCCCCTTAGGAAGAAATGGTACCCATTGCATTGAGTTCCTCCATGAGATGAGGAGACTTCTGCTGAAGTTGGTCCCTGGTGAACCACTTGCCTTGGTGTAGGAGTTGGCCAACTTTGACAACTTGATATAGTTGGATCTTATGTTGGCGAGTGTTATTGATTTGGATGTCCATGATATAATCTGTGGTGGCTTGTTCCATGCAGTTTGGGTTTAACTCTGTTGTTGTGAGTTGTTCTGCAATGTCAGAGGTGTCCAATAGAGGTGGGAAGTAGGAATGAAGGCGGTCCACATTGAATACTGGGTGCAGACCAAGGAATGGTGGAATACTGAGCTTGAAGGCATTATTCCCTACCACCTTGGTGATGGTGTAAGACACATATCGGAGTGGGCAAAGCTTGTGGTGGGGTCCACTAAGGCGCTTCTTCTACAAATGTAGCCACACTTTGTCGCCCACCTGGAAGTTGTGTGGTACCCGATGTTGATCATCTCGTTGCTTGTACTTAGCATTGGCTCTGTCCAATATGTCATGAACTTGTTGGCAGATGTGCTGAATGCGCTTGATGAAGCTATTCGCTTTGTCAGCTTCAGACTGGACATGAGTCTAATTGGCCTGAGTAGCCACAAATGGCATGGCTATGTCAATGGGACATAATGGCTGGAATCCCAATCCCACCTGAAAGGGGCTATGGCCGGTTGAGCTGTGGAGAGCTTGATTATAACTATGTTGTACATAGGGGAGGATCTCATCCCATGTGCGTGGATTCTTTGAATTATACATGTGCATAATGTGTACAATCATCCCATTGATGACCTCTGTCTGGCCATCAGTTTGGGGATGGAAAGCTGTGGACTTGGTGAGATTGGTGTCCAACATTGACCAGAGGCTGGACCAAAATGTGCTGAGGAACTTAATGTCGCGATCTGATATGATAAACTTTGGGATCCAAAAGTGCACCCAAATTTGTTCAAATAAGAGTTTAGCAGTGGCTTCTACTGTGATGTTCTTCTTGTAGGCCGCCATAATGGCCATCTTTGAGAATTTGTCGACGACCATGAAAACGCAGTCGTTTCCATGCTTAGTAGAAGGAAGGCTTGAAATGTAGTCCATGGAGATGGATTCCCAAGGTCGACTAGGGGTAGGTAGCGGAGTATAGAGGCCTTGATTTTTGATGGTCAGTTTCGAAATGGCGCAAGCAGTGCAGGATCTGATGTACTTCCCGACATCCTGTTGAAGGTTCGACCAATAGAAATGATTTTGCAGTACTGCCACCGTTTTCTCGTCCCTGAAATGCCCAGTGACTCAACTATAGTGTGCTTCCCATATCATCTTGACACGCTCGCTTGAAGCAACAAAAAGGTGTCCCAGGTGACATAATAGTGCATCTTGGAGGTGAAAATTTGGAACTTGCGTACCCCCCAAGAGTGCCTTGTATGTGTGGCCGAATTCTGGATCGCTCTTGTGGAGAAGTGGCCAATCAGAAGTCTCATGCCCACAAGAGTTGAGAATGGTGGTTAGTGCCATGGTTGGTGGTTGGCTAAGGCAGTATGCAACATTATTGGTGCTACCCTTCTTGTACTTGATGTTCAAATGAAACTGTTGCAGATATGTGGACCAATTTTGATGGCGAACGTTCTGCAACTTCCCTTGTGTCTGTATGAACTGCAGGGGTCGATGTTATGTGTGGATGATTGTTTTCTTCCCCAAAATGTAATGCTTCCATTGTCAACAAGCCTGCACAATGGATTACATTTCTTTGTCATAAGTGGGATACTTGCGAAAAGTGTTAGGAAATTTCTCACTGTGATATGCCAATGAATGCCCCTGTTGAGTAAGAACTGCCCCAATAGCATAGTCAGAGGCATCTGTCTAGATCTCAAATGGTTGTTGCAAGTATGGTAATGTGAGCACGGGGGCAGAATAGAGGCGATGTTTCAATTCTATGAATGCCTTTTGTTGAGATTTTGACCAAAATAATTTTTCTCTTGCTCCTCCCTTGGTGACTTGACTCAAGGGCCAAGTGATATGAGAGAATCCCAACACGAACTTGCGGTAGAAATTAGCAAGACCCAGAAAGCTGCAAAGCTCTGTTATAGTGGTTGGGGCTGGCCAGTCTTGAATGACTTGGATCTTGGTTGGATCCACATGCACCCCCCTTTCATCAATAATGTATCCTAGATATTGAACCTAGGTCATGCCAAAAGTGCACTTCTCCAAATTGGCACACAACTTGTGTTGCCGTAGTGTTTGGAGGAATTGTCGGATGTGGTGGAGGTGCTCTTCCCAAGTCTGGCTGAAGATCAGAATGTCATCCAAGTACACTACTACAAATTAGTTGGTGAATGGCCTCAAGATGTCTTCCATCAACCTCATGAAGGTTGCGGGAGCATTCGTCAACCTGAAAGGCATGACCAACCATTTGAAAAGGCCCTCCTTAGCTTTAAAGGTAGTCTTCCACACATCGGAGGGTTTGATGGGTGCCTGGTGATACCCAAACTTCAAGTCGATCTTGCTGAAATATTTCGCCCCTTTGATTTGGTCTAGAAGGTCATCAATCCGTGGGATCGGGTACCTATTACGGATAGTGATCTTGTTTAGCACCTGATAGTCAATACAGAGTCTCCAAGTCCCATCCTTCTTCTGTACTAACATGATTGGTCTCCCACAGGGAGATGAACTTGGCCGGATGTGACCTTTTTGCAACAGCTCCTGAATTTGCCTCTTGATTTCATTGTTCTCCAGAGCAGAGTGCCGATAGATCAGTCCATTGGGTAGCGATGTACCTGGGGTCAGATCAATGGGGTGCTTGACCTAACAGTGTAGAGGCACCCCTATGGGTGAGGTGAAAATGTCCCCATACTCCTCCACAACCTTTTACATTTGTTGTTGTCGTGCAGAGGAGCCATGTCCGGAGGTCGTGGCCACAGTATTCTTCTTGCCCTGGGGGTGGATCATCAGGAAATTTTTTTTCCTAGTTTGGAAAATGAGATTACTACATTTTTTTGCAGTAACCAAAGAGATAGTGGTAGGCGGTGGTACCTTTGATATCTTATACAGCTTATTTCCCAAGGTAACAATAACAGCGCAAGGCCATAACTCATACACAACATGTCACTTCCACAAGTATGGTTGGCCTAATAATACATCAGAAACATCAATAGGAGAAATGTCACATAATATCTCATCCATTAAGGGCTTGATGCTATAGGGAAGGCAGCATTGTTGGTTGACACAAAGATCCTGTCCTTGGTGAAGCCACCTGATGGTGTATGGCTATGGGTGCACTGTGGTCAGCAAGCCCAAAAACTTCATGACATCTACTGAAATGAGGTTATTTTAGCTCCCATTTTCGACAATGAACTGTAGCAGGGCACCCTTTACCCACATTTGGGAGTGGAAGAGATGTTCCACCTCTTCTGGATCCTCTGGTTCCTCCTTCTGGATCTTCGCAGTGGAAAAAATGGCATTGGGATTTGCATCAATAATCTGTTTCCCTTTGTCATTACCCTTGTCAGGTTCTGATTCGGAGTCAGAGCATACATTTGATTCAAAAGCCCTCATCTCGGCCATGAGCAACTGCTTGGCCCGACACTCACTTGTATTGTGAGTGGAGCTCTTATGGAACTCACACCACTTTCCTATGTCCTTCTTTGGCTTCGCGATGTTGTTAGTTGCTTGTGGCTTTGGCAGGTTGTCTTGGGCCGCCATGCCTTGGATTTGTCCTTTTTTCTATAGTTTAGGGGCACCTTTCCCTTGCTTTTGATTCGTAGATCCAAAGTCTTGCTTCTTTTGCTTGAATTTCTACTTAATCTTGGCAGCATATCGGTATGCCGTACCAAGCGAGGAGATGTCGAGGAACTCCATTTCCTCCTAAATGTATCTGTGTAGACAACGATACTTTAGCACCAAATGTTTCTCTGAATCTTTGATACCCAACTTTGTGCGCAGGGTATGGAATAGATTCGTTAGCTCATGCACATCTTGATCCCTTTGTTGCCATAGCGTGGTCCATTATATGTACTTGTCCTCCTAGCTCCCCACAGGATAGTATTTTTCCTTGATGACATCTCGGAAAGAATTCCAAGTGGGTATGGCTGATAATAGAGAGGGTTCTATCTCATCCTTTTTCTTCCAGTAGGTTTCCCACTAGTCCTTGACATGGGGGGTAGCTTTGAGGAGTGAAAAAATAATCTTCTCCCGTTCGGAAAAGTCATGGACCGAGAAATATCCTTCTAATAGATTCAACCATCTATCTATGACATTTGCATCTATTTGACCCTCAAATATGGGAATTTAAAATTTTACTTGTACCTTAAAGGGAGTTGCGCCTCTAGAGTGGCTGTTGGATGCAAATGCGCCGCTAGTGGGCAGACGTTGAAGGATCTGGGAAAAGTTATCCATCATCACATTCCTTTGTTTTTCGAGGGCCTTCTTGAGAAATATTTTGATAGGATCTCCTGCTCCCTCATCTTTCTTTTCGTCCCCCATGGGCGTCCATCGAGGTTTGCGAGGCTATTCTTGTAAAGGTTCAATCAGATCGAGCCCCAACTCCTTATACCCCAACCTCATTGGGGACATGCAAAGAAGGATCGAGAAAAAGAAGAACGATCTAATACCACTAATCCATATTTATGCAGGAATGCAACAGAATACACATGTAACCATAAATACAAATATGCAGTGGAAATAACACTTCATTTCATTAATATCAAAGAACTGAAATTTGCTTATAGACATAATAGAAATAAACTAGCTAGGGCGCTAGTAGCTTATCTCTGAGAAGAGATGTGGTGGCTACAGGCCTATAAAATGAGTTACAATGAGGCTCGAGGGCATATTTATTATTTAGAAACAATGGAAAACCCTAAACATCCAAAACCCTAACCCTAGGAGATGAAGCGCCAAAACTGTGGGCCCCATTTACTGGTGTTTCAACTTCCTGGGGACGTAAATTTGGCATACGATCTCTATTTGACACACTCAATAGCTCGTTAGAAAGATCTATCCGAGGAGTAAAAATTTTAGTGCAATAAAGAAGTGGGCGACCACTCTCAGTTTTCCCAAAAAACGTCGTTTAGGGCCTCAAAACGGATCTGGAAGTTCAGGACCCGAAAAACTATCAAAAATAGTAAGTTGTGCCGAAACTAAAAAAGTGAAAGAGACAATGGTGGGGCCCCAAGTGGAATAGGTGGGTGGCCACCAATATCCCCCTAGATCACTTAGCTCATGGATTCGACCCCTACGGATTAGTGGAAGTGGTTTTGAGGTCTATTTAGCTCAGATATTCACAGGAGTCAAGGGTGGGAAGTTGGCATTAGTTTGAAAGTTTATGTATTGATCAAGAAACATTTTGGCCTGGATATTAATGACAGATTGCAGCTATTTCTTTGGGATTCATGTGGTATGAAAGTTTGACATATTTTTTTCTCTGTGATCATTTGTATGAATATATTGTAAGCTCATAAACATTTTCATGTCTATGATATTCTTAATTTCAAGTTGAAAGACATAATTCATGTTTTTCATTCTATGTTTTGGGAAATTTTTCATAATTTGTCCATTTTCTTCAGTTTAGGGAGAATTAATCTCATATGCTCTTCCTAGCTCCTCACCGGTCTAGTCATCTCACCAAAATAACCTTAAAGTGTTAAACCTTCTACCTACCTTTCCCCATCGAATGGACTGCTTTCATCTCGTTGGCCCTAATCTAGTCCCGTTGACCTAATCCTCGTTTCAGTGAGCCCAACCCCAAATCAAAACAAGCAAACCCATGCACATCATACCTAGCCTAAAACCCTAATTACACTAGCCCTCCTAGCCGTGACCCTTTGGAGAGAGCCCTCTCTGGCTTGATAAGGCTAGCTATCAAGTCAAAAGCTTGGTTTGTGGTTACCTCTGTTGGGATTCCTTCCTCAGCCTTGGGAATCTGGTGGAGTGATAACAAGCTCTGTCAAGCCATTGCTCCCGGTTCTCATTGACTACCACTACAAATTGTTCATTCAAAGTGAGAACAAGCTCTGTCAAGCCATTGCTCCCGGTTCTCATTGACTACCACTGCAAATTTTTCATTCAAAGCTTAGCCTCTTTTTTCCTTTCTAATGCTAGAGCTCTTTTCAACCCTCTAGTCCTAGGCCTTCTCCTTGGCACTTTTTCTTTTGCCTCATCTGTCACACCATATGTTTCTAGTGTTTCTTCAACAAAGACTTTGGATTTTTCTGCCTCTCTTTGAACTTTGATGAATTTGACCTCATCAATGACATGTTTTGTTATTAGCTGCTGGTTCTCCTGCTCAAGAAAGTCAATGAAAAATTTAGACTTGTCAAGATTAGTTTGTAGATCCTTAATCTTGACTTATTTCACCTTGATGATTGTGCTAGTGATCTCACCATCATCATGCTCATCTAGGTCAACAAGGTCAAAATCCTGTTTTGTCTCATGGAGGTCCTCCTCCTCATGTCTGATCTCTTCTTGAATCTCTGCCTCTATTATCTTTTGCTTCCATTTTTCTATATGCTTTTTTGATGTAGAAGGAAAGGCCACTTCCACTATGTGTGGAGAAAACACATGCCTGGGACCTCTATGGTATGTTTTTTTCAATTGCTCTATCTTAGCCACATTACCTTCTTAGGCTCATTGATCTCAACTCTGCTAGGTGACCCAGTCTCAATGTGAAATGGATATGATGGTGGTGAAATGTGAAGGAGGGTGATTTGGTGATGATGCATGAACTGGAAGGATGAGATGATGAAGGTACATATTGGGCATGATGAATAGGTGGAGTAGTGAATAGTTCATTAGCTATGAAATAACTCCATGAAATGTTCAATTATTTGAGGTGATGGAGGACTATGATTTTGATGAGGGAATGGTGAAAGGGACTGTTCATTTTGTAATATTCCAAAATTTTCATACAAGCAGATTGGAATATTAGATTTTGTTGCTTTCACTTAGGAGAGGAATAAATGGGGAAGGAGGCCCATAAACAATAAAGATATGAATAAATGCCACCTTAGTAAGGAAGGAGATCACTTTAGGAGCTGGTTTTACACTTCCAAGTGTGAACAAGGGAAAAATAGATGGGGACATAGTCAAGTTTGACTAAGTCAACATGCATCCTTGAGGAGGAAGAGATCACCCAAGTGAACTAGCTCAATGTGAACAAGGATCAACCTAGACACACATATGATAACTGGATTGAAGATACCTTATTGTGAAAAGAGGAACTACAAGTGGATTAGTCTTAGTTGACCAAGTCAACAACACTGCTACAAGGAGGAGGGAAGCCAATAAGGACAACGCAGTTTTAGAAGAGGAATCTTCACTAGGAAGTCACCTCAACAATGTGTGGGGTCCGGGGTGAGGAGGCTCACCAAAGATAAAAAGGAGGGCATAGCATCAAGGAGAAGATTCAGTATTCATCTATCTCTAGTCTTTTGACTACTTGCATGCTTTATCTATTTAGCTGTAGTTACAGCACTGCTTAGTGCAAAGAATTCCCGTGCGGGAGTTCCATCCGATTCTTGGATCAGCTTGCTTAAGGGATCTAAAGGAGGGTTTTGAGATTAAATTCCATCATTTGGCTTAGGTAAAAATAGCCATTAACATCTACAATGTAGTTACCTCCAGGAACTGCATCATTTCTGCAGGGGCATTTGTTGCTGGGTTAAACTTTGTTATTTTGTCCTAGTTTTTGAGGAGAAGGTGTTTATTTCCCTCTGGGAGATCTAATAAGAAGGGCCTTTGGAAATTTCTGTATTGACCAGCTATTTTATGTTGTATTCAGTTATTTTTAATACAGATTTTCAGTGGACTACGTTATTTTCTACAGTACTACTCTTCATCCATGTATAATGCTAGAAACCCTTGCTGGGTGTCTCATTTCTGCTGTAAAAGAGGTTAAAACTCCATTTCTTTGCTATATGATTAATATAAACCTATGTTCAGTATTATTTCATCATTAATGTAGAAAAAATCATGGGAATTACACTCTCACAGTCTTCAGAAATGTTGCAGTTGAAAGTCATGGGATTGGGGTGTTTTTGAGCCATCTTTAGCTAGGGAGATCTGTTTAACTTAGCTAGAATGATTTGTTTAAGCTAAAATTTGATATGGAAGTTGTATAATGTATAAAAAATGGTATTAAAGTGCCATTTCCCATATTTATTGTGTTATTTTCTAAAAGCAATGTTTTTATGGTCTAGAATGTTGCATTTCCTCATTCCGGGAGAGAATAGTGAGGAAAATTTCTGCTACTGATCATCCACTTGCTGGTTAAATTTTCCTTGTACATCTTATGAACTGATATACATTGTTATGTCTAAGATTTTCTGAAGCCCTAACTTTATAATATCTTTAGATATTCTATTTTCTGCAGAAAAGCCCTATTTTGGGATATTACAGTGGTATCCGAGCTGCCATCTTGGCTCAGCCTGTGGATTTCAGATCCAATCAAAAAATAAGAAGGGGAAGAGAAAAAATTTATGGAGAGGATGAGGTTACTCTCATCCATTTTCAGATCTAAGAAGAAAGAAGAGAAATGCATTAAAACTCCAAGAGGTTTTCAAGGAGGAGAGAGATGCAGTGAGACCTCTAGAAGGTTTCAAGAGGAAGAAGAAGACCCATGCACTTCCTGTTCTTATAGGGGAAGTGGAGAGCAAGAAGACCACTTAGAACATGAGATCCTGAGTGGGTATTTGGCAGAATACAAGTTCCAACCTAGGGCTATCAAAGAGACCTTAGATTTTCCTCAGTTTATTCAACTGAGAGAAGAAAGAAGGCCCTCCAGCAAAGGAGAGATCAAAGGCAATAGATTCCTATTGTCTACATTTGATGGGTCAACTACAACAAGAGCTTGGGCAAGGAAGCTTGAGGTATTCTTCCCACTACATCTAGTGGTAGAGATGGAGGCAATAGAAGTTGCAGCGCTGCACCTGGAGGGTGAAACCAATGCTTGGTGGTTCAGTCACTTAAGCCATACAAGAGTGAATTCTTTCTATGAGTTCACTCAAAGGCTGATTAGAACCTTTGATGGAGAAATACCAGAGGAGAGAAGGCCCACACCACCATGGGAGGAGACATGTACCAACGCTATCACAGCCTTGAGAGAGCAGCCTTATACATCAGCAGTTAGGGAAGCCATTACATTGGAGGGGAGAGCCCTTACAGCACTACAATAGGTTCCCGCATCTCACCAAGGTATGGGAAGATTTCCACTTTTATTTATTGCAGAAAATCCTTCTAAAAGTTGTGGAAAGTTGTCTTCATATGACCCAGGACCAAACATTATTGCTGAGGTAGAGCAGTAGGATTGCACTGTGCTATGCAAGCTTGAATGGTTCAAGGAACAAATGAACCATCATTCTCATCGACCCCTGTTGAGTTGCACACAATCCTTGAGGTTGGAGTGTGATATTTTGGAGGGAGTCATGAACTTTGAGATGGAGTATAAGGAAGCAACTATATCATGGAAGAAGCTATCAACGCTGTCAAACAATAGCAGTGAGGGGGCTTTGCCTTTATCACCTTTGGATCTTGATGGATTCAAGATGGCCATGGACATGAGATCTTCTCTAAGAGATCTCCAAGAAAATGCATTTCATCACTTCATGGCATGCAGAGAAGAGGAACTGGTTGTGGAGGATCGTAGACCACATGGGAAGCATGCCAAGGTGAAGAATGATAGGAGGCATCCACATGGGGTTGAGTGGATGTGGGGGAAGAGCAAGAGGCTGGTAAGCCACTTGCAAATTATGATACAGGGCAGCAAGAGGAAAATATGCGTTGGATACTCTTGAGAGAGTTTGGCCATCATGATACATATCCTTTTTCCAAGGGTATGTGGATGGAAGGGACTTGGCAGGGTACCTGCATCACGGAGCACCAAGGAGTGTGGATGCATTATGATGATATGGTCATTATGTTTTCACCACATGAGTTGTATGATGGAGGTATGATGAGGCAGCAAAGACATTTGTTGCTTTGGAGGATTAGGAGAGAGCAAGGGCAGATTTTCTCTCACACTTGGCATGATGCTGCAGGAGTAGGGGATGGCACTATCATAGTGTAAGGAGGCTAATTATTAGCCTTAGATGATCTGGAAGTACTTCCACCTTGGGAGGAACTTCTTGTATGCAGCAACATTATGGGAGGAGTCTTTGACATGGGGCATATCAGAGGATGGATTTATGAGTTGGCAGGAGCCTATTTGCATAGGCCAACAGTGCTGTCACTTTGGAGCAGGAACTTGTTGATGGAGTGTTCCCAGGATCACTTCATATTTGATGCACTTGGTGGGCATAGAGGAGGTGAGATTGATAGAGTAGTGGATGGATTCATCTATTACTGTGGTATGTTCTTCTTGACTTGGATACCCAAGCAAAAGAAGGAGGATCTTCATGCAGCATATGGTACATTCCTCTTCATAGGAGTATGTCATACCACTATGGGGGACTTATTTATGGATCCTATCATCATCTTACTTCCATTACATGGTAAGAATTCTATTTTTTCATTTATTTATTGTCCAACACAATATTTGCATGCTCTTACCATTCTTTTGCAGTGCATTGCTCCACAAAGGAGAAAGCTTATCTTTAGGCTCCATGGACCAATTTTGGCCAGCTATTATGATGGAGACAACCATCTATTGTATGAATTGGGGCAAGTGTTTGGTTACTTCTTGTATTCTTAGTTGGCACATTCAGCCATTTACTATTTGCTAGTAGGTGTGATGACTTACACAACTAGCCATTTTTCAAGAGACGACTTGCCATGCTATTGTATGAAGTTGTAGTGGGGAAGACTACGCTGTGACCACTTGGGAGACTGTTGGTACCCTCCATCACCACATAAAACCTTCATTCTTTCTTTCATTATGATGTTGATCATGATACTATTTGCTGATATTATTTTTTCTTTTATGAGGAGCATGATTGGGGGAGGAACACATGGGGTGGATGTGTTCTTTGGGGAGGAGGATCCCCACACTTTCTGCATTACATGTTCTAAAGGGAGCATGGGAAGAGACATGGCCTCTACAACAAAATTTTTGTTTCTTTATGAGGAGGGCCATGAGACGGATGGGATGCCATATGATGGTGATTTCTTATCCATCATGTAAGAGATGGTTTGGGCCAGCTTGATTCACAACACTGGGAAAGGGACCTTTGGAGTTCTAGTTTCCTTCTTGTCATTTGAGGGCCACATTATTGCAGCCCAAGATCAACAAATTATCTACACTTATCTTAAGTGGAGAGGAAGACACCGTGGGGTAGGCCATTTTGGCTACCATGTTCAGAATTTCAGCCCACCTACTTTGCAAGAGCTCAAGGTGGAGGAGGATTTCCAGGAGTTGCCATGTTGGGAGGCAGCTCATTTTGTATGGTTGATAGCTTGGGGATGGGAGATTCCAATGGGAATGATGAATCCAAATATATATCAGCCCTCATGCCTCAAGAGGACCTTCAAAAAACCCATATTTTCCTCCATGGATGTTTCACTGTCACATAATGATAGCTATTTGGGGTGTACACCAAAAGCTAGCTTGTTTACTTGGGAGGGGAAACTTGGAGATATACTGATGATGCAACACCGTGATCCTTGGAGGATTTTATCTTATGAGGTTGCTACAAGGAAGAAGAGGAGGCTCTTCAGTCCTATCCTTGCAGTTGCTTGAGGACAAGCAACATTTGGCAGGGGAGGACTGTAATATTCCAAAATTTGCATACAAGAAAATTGGAATATTAGATTTTGCTGCTTTCACTTAGGAGAGGAATAAATGGGGAAGGAGGCCCATGAAAAATAAAGATATGAATAAATGCTACCTTAGTAAGGAGGGAGATCACTTTAGGAGCTGGTTTTACACTTCCAAGTGTGAACAAGGGCAAAATATATCGGGACATAGTCAAGTTTGACTAAGTCAACATGCATTCTTGAGGAGGAAGAGATCACCCAAGTGAACTAGCTCAATGTGAACAAGGATCAGCCTAGACACACATATGAGAACTGGATTGAAGATCCCTTAGTGTGAAAAGAGGTACTACAAGTGGATTAGTCTCAGTTGACCAAGTCAACAACGTTGCTATAAGGAGGAGGGAAGCCAACAAGGACAATGCAGTTTTAGAAGACGAATCTTCACTACGAAGTCACCTCAACAATGTGTGGGGTCCGGGGTGATGAGGCTCACCAAAGATAAAAAGGAGGGCATAACATAAAGGAGAAGATTCAGTATTCATCTATCTCTGGTATTTTGACTACTTGCATGCTTCAGCTGTTTAGCTGTAGTTGTAGCACTGCTTAGTGTAAAGAATTCCTGTGCGGGAATTCCATCCCATTCTTGGATCAACTTGCTTAAGGGATCTAAAGGAGGTTTCTGAAATTCAATTCCATAATTTGGCTTAGGTCCAAAAAACCATTAACATCTACAGTGCAGTTACCTCCAGGAACTGCGTCGTTTCTGCAGGCGCATTTGTTGCTGGGTTAAAATTTACTATTTTGTCCTAGTTTTTGAGGAGGAGGTGTTTATTTCCCTCCGGGAGATCTAATAAGAAGAGCCTTTGGAAAATTTCTATACTGATCAACTATTTTATGTTGTATTCAGTTATTTTTAATACATAGTTGCAGTGGACTGCGTTATTTTCTGCAGTACTAATCTTCATCCATGTATAATGCCGAAAACCCTTGCCGGGTGTCTCATTTCTGTTGTAAAAGAGGTTAAACCTCCATTTCTTTGATATATGATTAATATAAACCTCTGATCAGTATTATTTCATCATTTTCTATAGAAACCCTCATGGGAATTATGCTCTCATAGTCTTCAGAAATGTTGTAGTTGAAAGTCATGGGATTGGGGTGTTTTTGAGCCATCTCTAGCTGGCGAGATTTGTTTAACTTAGCTAGAATGATTTTTTTAAGCTAAAATTTTATATGGAAGTTGTATAATGTATAAAACATGGGATAAAAGTTCCCTTTCCCATAGTTATTGCGTTATTTTTTGAAAGTGATGTTTTTATGGTCTAGAATGTTGCATTTCCTCATTCCGGGAGAGAATAATGAGGCAAATTTCTGCTACTGATCATCCACTTTATGGTTAAATGTTCCTTGTAAATTTTATGAACTGATATACATTGTTATTTCTAAGATTTTCTGAAGCCATAACTTTAGAATATATTTAGATATTTTATTTGCTGCAGAAAAGCCCTATTTTGGGGTATTACACATTTGGTGCTCAAATTCTCTCCTTTACACAATATATGGTATCTTTTCAATTCTCCAGAAGAGGTAATAATGTATGTTGAGCATATTGACTCTTTTTAAGTGCATGAGTAGCCGGATATGATAAGTGTAAAGTCTTGAGAACCTACCTCACAAGAAAAGTATCTCATGATGATTTTCATCATAGGGGCATATCTCTTCAGGAGGTAAGAGAAAGGAAACTTCCCCTTTATTTATTTTTAATGCCTAGGTTTGATGTATGGCTCAAAATAATTCTCCTCCAAGTCTTCTTGCTTGAACCATTTTTCCCCAACATTTGGGATTCTGGTGGCAGCTGATATAATGTTAGTGGACAAGGTGAAAGTGACACCAACTAGGGTTACCTGGTTGTCATGGATATTGGAAATGAATAACCTACTCAACATAGGATGATGTTGGAACCTTTGTACTATCTCTGAGAATTCAAAACATCCTACATGCTTAAAAAATGTCATTGCCATGGGAGATGCCATGAGTTCTCTGGTATTTGTTGGCTCAAGTCTAAGGATTTTCCCTCCTTTGTGTGGCCTCCTCTCCTCTCTTTATTATCCCTCACTGCAGTTTCTGTCATGTTCTTCTTCCATAGTGTCTTAGTGTGAAAACCCTAGAGAGATGGAATAATAATTAAGAATGTGTTGAAGTTTGCAACAATAAACAATGAAATTGGCATCCGGAAACAACATTCAACACCCACGCCTAGTGCATTAAGAAGCTAAACTAGGGTGGGGCTCACAGGGTTATTTTGGTGCATGTATATTTTAGTTATCCCCGAATTAAGACAATAAAATGTAATATAATTTCAAAATAACTTATAATAGTTAACTGAGCGTGATAAACTCAATTAGCTCATGAATTTCGAGTTAGAGGTAGTTGGTGAGGCATGCCGAGTAATTCTAGTTGTAACAGAGTTCGAAGTGCAGTGGTGCATTAGTTAATGCAGGTTGTAATAAGTTTAACTCAGTTAAGTGAGTTAAACTCAGTTGTGATAGTTGTAATTGTTAGATACACTAGTGAGAGATCAAGTGAATTAAATATTAATTAATTCGCAATAAATGATCTCACATGCAACTGAGGATTTACTATTAATAGTTGCATGCATGTTAGTTCCAGTGGAGACCCAGTTGAGATCTAGGTGAAAGGGAAGTGCACTATTAGTTGTGATATTAGCTGACTAAAAGGTGTAGTTAAAACACCACATGATTCCCATGATACTCAACGCAGTTGAGGAAGGCTGAAATTCCTTGTGATTATGGAATGCATTCATCAGGGATTGCATGAGCAAGGCAGGCTGAAGACAGGCTGAGAATTGGCTGAGTATTGGCCCAATTTTGTCTGGATCAACGTGAGACAATTAGCTGAATACATGAGGGCTCTTGTGAGAAGAGTTGTATGTAATTTTTTCATGATTCCTTGTGGAATATACAATATATTATAGAGGGGTTTTGAGAAGCAAGCTTTCCCTAGGAAATTATATGTGTTGTGGCTTTATTGTTTCTTCTTTGCTTCATGTGATTGGCGATTGTGTTTTTTAATTCCGCAAAATATTTGTAGAAGGATTCAATATTTATCTTTAGTACATTATTAGATTGGGTGAATCCAAGATATACATGCATGTTGTATAATTTCTACATGGTATCTGTTATCACTCCAATAATTTCCCAGGGTTGTTATGATTGTTAAAGAAATTTTAGAGGTAACCACAAACCTACTTTTGAGATCAGGATCTAGCCTTCCTAATGCTCAGAGAGGGCTCTCTCTTTAAGATTTAACTTTGTTGTTTTTAATTTATTTTAGGCTAGTTATGAAAGATTGATTGGGTTTTGATTTGTTTTTTTTGGTGGAATTACTGATTTAGATGGATAGTTGTCTTCATTACTTTTCCATTGGGCTATGGAGTTAAAATATCAAGAAAACATGAGAAGAATTAAGTTCTAAAGGAAGTGTTCATAGGGCAGCGTAGCTAAGAAAGATCAGAGCTTTAAAAGGCTGAGTGGTGAAGTGGTTTTCAATCGGGATCAAGGAGCAGTTAAGGATTCCTTAAACCAGAATCATGAAGGAAGGAGAAAGAGGTCAATCGAGAGGAGAGAAATCAAGGATTCTCATATCTAGATATCAAAAGAAAACATTAAAATGAATAAAAATTCAGAACAAAGTGTGCTTAAACAATTTCTGCAATAATATTCCTGTTATAACACTTAAATTTTGAAAAAATACAAGTTTCTGGAATACTTAAGAGAAATAACATTGAACTTATTGAAATGTACTTCACTAAAGTGGCTCAACACATGAATCTTGTAATGTAATGCCTTTATTACTTGTCCAGTCTACTGACTTGAAAATTGTACAATAAACCTTTAGGTATTTTGATCAATTACAACTATAAAATTTTCATAAATCCACACTATAATTCGAATTGCTGAAGTATTTATACAAAAACTAATAGAAAATATCCTAAAAATGATTTAGGATTTATTCTAGGGAAAATAAAATATCTTCCTGCAAGAAGATAGAGACACCTAGGAGACTAAATGCTAGCTTTACGTGCTTATTTGGATTTTTGTTTGCTTCACTGATATTTTGCTACTTTATCTCTTTTTCTATTGGCTTTTACATTGGCTATATATTCACGCTAGCTGACCTTTTCTTTAACTCTGTTTTTCACTTTAAATTGTTTTATATGTTCACACTTTAACCTATTCTGCTTTCACCTTTAACCTTGACTACTCTGTTTTACCTCCTTTTACTTTTTCACCAACACAGTAAATCATACAATTTCTCCCAAGTATCTTAATCTGGAATTTTAATCTTCATCATCCTTCTATAAATTTCATCAGCTTCAGTGTACTTGGTAAAATTAGGTTTGTTCACAAAGAGGTGATTTACCTCATGCTGGAGGTAAAACAGTTTTTTAAATATCTGATAGAGTACCTTTCCTGTTGGAATTCCTTTCAAAGATGAATTATTGGACAGTTCTTTGGCCATTTCTCCAATCTTATTGTCATAGTATTCCTACCTCATCAGTCTATCATTAATCACCAGTAGATTAGGAAGACCTTTCTGCCTTAGAACATCAAACTTATTCATAAATATTTTTATTGATAATTTCAAGGTCTTGCACTTGTCTTCAAGCTATACCATTAAGTTTCTTTTTGAAATTAACTTTTTAACCTCTAAAATTGTTTTATTCTTGTCACTTATGTTATTGCCTAAATCTACCTCAGGCTGAAGGAAGGTAGAGTTCAGGGTAACATCAAACCATGCTCGGTCTGGTAGCTAGCCCTACCAGAACAGGAGAGGGCTCTCTCCGGGTCAATCTCAGCAAAAATATATCAATAAAGCTTGATATGACTGAAATAGAAGCTAATTTTAGGCTAGGTATATAAGTAAAGGAGTTTGAGTTTGATTTTGGGGGATTTTGTTGGATCAAAGGGAAAGGCAGTTTTGGGTGCGGGGATAAGGCCTAGTTTTTGCAGAGTTCTGATTGGGGCAAGGAAGGAAATAGTTTTGATGCTTTATATTGAATGAATGGATGGATCAGACCGATGAGGAGCTGAAGAGGGTAAGATGGTTTCAAGATTCCTCCTCAAACAGATGAAAACATGGAAAATTAAACAAAACTGAAGGCAGAGCAAAGCAATCTAATGAATTCCACCTTTATAACTCATTTGTTTAATTTAAGAAGAAAGGAGAAAGGAAATGATACAAATAAACATCAGTGAACTTACAATTACATAAAGAAAAACACCATAAAAAATCAGAGCCACAAGGATCCAAAAGAGTGCTGCAAAACCCTGGTCTATTCCTTTGCCAAAATTGTAGAAATGAAATGTACAATGAAGTGCCAAGCAATCCCAAGTGTCCAACCCTGAAAATGACTGAGAAAATACATAATATAGACAAGCCTAACTCCTCCCCATGCCTCTAGGGGTCGATCTCATCATTCTAGGAGCTATTTCAACCATATCTAAACTAGGAACTGAAAAATAGGCAATGAAACAACTTGCCTCTATATGCTAGGAAACTGATCCATTCACTCACATTTCACCTTTTGGTGAATGAATCTTCCAGAATGAGTAAAAATGTGCCAAAATTACATCATAGTCATGAAATTACATCAAGGTACATCAAGATTTACATGAAAAAGTGAAACTGGCCAAAACTAGGCGAAATTCTGAGCTGTTGAGTGAAAAATAGGCCAAATTTCTCTATGCGCCGCGCCCAAAATCTCTATGCGTAGCACAAGTTTGGAGCTGATTTTGAGGCCCTTCTTGAAGTCCAAATTGAGTGCAGGATAGCTCATTGGAAAGCCCTACCTGTCTACTTTCCAACCCAGGTGGAATTTATGGATTTGGTTGCCATTTTCCCCTCCAAAAGTTCAATCTCCCAACACTGCTTCCTGTGTGTGCAAAAAGTGGCAGAAAGGCCATTTTTAGGGTGTTTTTGACCCTTTAGGCAACCCAGAACTTGATGAAATCCTTAGGTAATCCATGAGCATGCATAAATTTTGTTAAAAAATCCAAAAATGTAAAGTTTTCTTCCTGAAGAGCTGCCAATTATAAGCGCGCTCCAAGTGGCGCTACGCGTCGGGCAGGAAAATCTGTTTTGAGACCAAAAAATTCAAAATTGACAAAATTTTTCCCAAATTTCTTGAAATTTGGGCTGAATGTCCACCATCAAGCACTATGCTGGGCCAAAGAAGCTTCAGCCAAAATTTGGAGTCTATCATGCCTTTTACGATGCTTTAGTGCCCTCCTTAGCTTTGCCTTCAGGATCTTGATTCGCGCCTTGCAAATATGATTTCGCGCCCAATAATGGTTCTTCATGTGCCTCAACATGTTATTTTCCTTGTTAGCCTTCTAGGTGAATGTAGTTTAGTGGTGGAATCACTGTCTCGGTCATAGAATGTATCAGTATTTGCCACCATGATTTCCAAGGTCGATGCAAGGTCTATGTTGTCTTGTATGAGAATTTGGTGTTTTTGATTGGATCGCCAAATATGGTAGTATGGGAGGGACTGTAGGGGAAATAGGGCAGTGGGGACAATGGGATTTAATCAAGTGATATTTATCTTTTGAAAACTTCTGATTTGATAAAATTAAGGACAAGGGACAATCACTTGAATTTTTGGGATTTTGGGAAATTTTGCAAATGGGATAGGGACAATGGGAATGAGATAATGTGAATGGCTTTAGGGATGTGGTGGAATAGGGGATGGACTGTAGTGATAATATAATAGTGAGAGGGAGGAATCAACAAGGTGAGGAATGAAAGTTTGGCACCAAAACAAATTTAAACTCCAACTTCAAAACCCTAAGGGAACAATTCTTAACAAGAGGATAGGGTTTAAGTTTTTGGATTCAAACTCTTCTATTTCAATCTCAATCAATACCAAACATGAGCTATGAACAATAGGGGAATCGCTTTAACTTACTCGAGCATGGAACAACCAAGCAAATATGATTTTGGAGAAAACTGGCAAAAATTTTATGTTTCGGGCCAATGCGCTGCGCGCACAATCCAGTGCACCGCGCCAGTTGAAATTTTCACAGTGCAGGGCAGCCCTATGCTCCGCACTCAGCCAGTGCACTGCGCCCAACACCCAGTGCACCGCGACACTGAACTTCACCACAGTTTCGGCCTTCAAACACTGTTTCGCCCTCAAGCTTCTTCCTTCGCTCCTCACGGGTTCTCCTTTGCTCACTGCTATCTCTTGGCATGCAAATGGATTCTTGAAACATAAAAAACATATTTATACCAAGGATTTTGATTTTTTCATTTGAAAAACCCATTTTGTAATGTTGCAAACTTTGACACTTTACTTTAAAACTTTGTTTTGTTTCCTTTGTGCTTTTGGACTGAATGATGAGATCTTGCACACTAAACCACCATAAATAATGAGAAAAACTCTTAACTTGCTTTCACACCACATATTTGAGCACATTTGGAAAATTTGGAGAAGTTTATGGTGAAATTGGGCTTGCAGCTCTATGCGCCGTGCCACAAACCCAATGCGTAGCGCCCTTTTGCAAAAGGATTTTGGAGATCTTACCGATGTTAAAATTGGGTGTGGAATAGCTCGTTGGAAATATTGTTGAGTCTACTTTCCAAGCCAACCAGAATTTTTCAATTTGGAGTTCATTTACCCTATCAAAAATAAAATCTCCCAAGACTGGTCAAAATGTGCAAAATGAGGCTACATCAAGGCAGAGTGCTGTTGCAATCAACTTGTTAAGGTCTTCCTCAACTCCAAATTGAGCTAATGATAGTGCATTGGAAAGCTATTTGTTTCTAGTTAGCATTTGACTCATCAAGAAAGTCATTTGGCCAACCAAGCTAGGGGAAATCGTGATTTTCCCAAGGTCACTGCAGAGGTGCATCAATTCTCCTGAGGCGACAGTATTTTTGACATTTCTCTAAAAAAATGAAACCTGTGTAAAAAGGGAAGGAGGTTTTTCTTCCCTAGCCTATTGTGGACAAAAACCGCTCTCAGTTTTCCAAAATTCATCTTTTATTGCTCGGAAACATCATTGGAGTAAAACCTATCCCGATGTGTGGAACAAGGGGTTTGTCGAAATGAAGCGAAATGAAGGGGATAAGGGGCTTCTAAATTCTTGAGAAAATTTTGGGAAGTAGAGAGGGATGTTAGGAAGTAGGGGAAAGTGGAATTTCAGAGATTGAGTGAGGGGAAGGGGTCCAAAAGGGCAAAACATAGGCCTAGCCTAGAAAATTGCCAAGTTATAGCAAGAAACTAGGGTTTGTGCGAAAATGAGGAATTTGGGGGACCTCAGTGATGGGAAGTGTTTAATAATGTACATTAAGGATAGGGGAAGGTGTATGAACATCAGGATACAAGTTTTGATGATGATTTGACCATCCAAGAGAAATTACCTCCAAAACCCTAGGAGAGGGAAATGAACCTTACTTAGGAACAACTGAAGCATGAACAAGGTGTAAAATGACCCAGTGGAAATTGACATGATGATGAAAACCCTTTGAATGATGGTACACTCAAATGAATGGTGGCATGGACTGACATTTGGACAACTTTGACAGGAGTAAAAGCAAACCCTAGACCTAATACCTAGTGACCAAATTTTGCTTGAAGGCTCACTGAAATGACAAAATTTGACCTTGACACCTTAAAATCACTTTGTAAGAGCATGTTTGATCACTGGAGGAAGGATGCAAAGACTGACACTAACATTGGCTCCAATGGGGATGGTAGCTCCTTGGAGGTGCCAATAACTATAGATCTTTGGGAGAGCAGACCCGTGCCTTATCCATTGGGCAATGGAGTCAATAACTGCAAACCCAAAACAACTCATACCAATCCAAAAACATATACATAATGCAACCTGTACATAAAAAAATACCGGAAACTGAAATGTTGCCTTTGGCAGCTTATTTATTTACAAATCTCCCCTTCTTTGCTGCAAAACCAATAGATCAAGTAATGCTGTAATGCCAGAACAACCAATCAAGTAACTATGACAAGGATGCTGCTTGAAAGTGCTTCAACCAGGACAAAAATGTAAATGTTGAGAGCCATACATGCACATAACAAGTCTGGTTATGTAAATGACAATTTGAGCTATCATTCAAACTGAAAAAAATTTCCATGTACGTTGCAATAGGATCAAAAAAACCAGACTCTGTTCGCTGCCCCAACTCCTCAATACATGCTTCCAGCTGCAAACTATCAATGTAAATATCCACGGGCAACTCTATTGTTTCTTGTTTTGAAGGAGGGAGAGTTTCCAAGAACTTTTTGGGATCTTGGAATTCATATGATTGGATCTGATCATTTAAATACTGAATCTCCTTCTCAAATTTTTTAACAACTAACTCAAAGAAACCAGTTTTAGCTTTAGAAGGAAACTTCGGAGATCTCAAACTTTGAAGCACGGCAATGAAAAATATTTCATCAATTTCAATATCAACTAACTGATCTTTAACTTCTTTTAAAACTTCACAAAGCGTAGGGTTTGCCACATACCCTACCATTTTATTTTAGTGCATGAATGGATCAGTGAGTATTGGAATCTCTGGATTGAGTTGGAGTCGCCAGGTGAATGTTTCAGCCTTCATATGTGTCTAACTGCTGTCCACCATCAGCAATCAGATATGCAACTTGAATCATCTTTCCCGAAGAAGATATGTCACTTCTTCCCCATTTTAATGTACTGGGGCAATTCACAAGTCAAGTGTCATGTTTACAAGATAGACCGGAGATTGACTGAAGCAACGTTTATCTACTTTCACTAATGCAAAGCAAGAGCGTTTCGAAGGCTACCTGGCATAACTTCAGGCTCCGTCTGTAGCTTAGAAAACAAATAGCACCAAGAAGCAAACCATTTTTTTCCCCAGTATGGTCGCCACTATGTTATTGCCTAAATCTACCTCAGACTGAAGGAAGGCAGAGTTCAGGGTAACATCAAACCACGCTCAGTCTGGTAGCTATCCCTACAAGAACAGGAGAGGGCTCTCTCCGGGTCAATCTCAGCAAAAATATATCAATAGGGCTTGAGATGACTGAAATAGAAGCTAATTTTAGGCTAGGTATACAAGTAAAGGAGTTTGAGTTTTATTTTGGGGGATTTTGTTGGATCAAAGGGAAAGGCAGTTTTGGGTGCGGGGATAAGGCCTAGTTTTTGTAGAGTTCTGATTGGGGCAAGGAAGACAATAGTTTTGATGCTTTATATTGAATTAATGGATGGATCAGATCTATGAGGAGATGAAGAGGGAAAGAGGGTTTCAAGAGTCCTCCTCAAACATATGAAAACATGGAAAATTAAACAAAACTGAAGGCAGAGCAAAGCAATCTAATGAATTCCACCTTTATAACTCATTTGTTTAATTTAAGAAGAAAGGAGAAAGGAAATGATACCCATAAAAATCAGTGAAATTAAAATTACATAGAGAAAAAAACCATCAAAACACAAAGCCACAAGGATCCCAAAGAGTGCTGCAAAACCCTGGTCTATTCCTTTGCCAAAATTGCAGAAATGAAATGTACAATGAAGGGCCAAGAAATCCCAAGTGTCCAACCCTGAAAATGAATAAGAAAATACATAATATAGACAAGCATAACTCCTCCCCATGCCTCTAGGGGTCGAGCTCATCATTCTAGGAGCTGTTTCAACCATATCTAAACTAGGAATTGAAAAATAGGCAATGAAACAACTTGCCTCTATATGCTAGGAAACTGATCCATTCACTCACATTTCACCTTTTGGTGAATGAATATTCTAGAATGAGTCAAAATGTGCCAAAATTACATCATAGTCATGAAATTACATCAAGGTACATCAAGAGTTACATGAAAAAGTGAAACTGGCCAAAACTAGGCGAGATTCTGAGCTGCTGAGTGAAAAATAGGCCAAATTTCTCTATGCGCTGCGCCCAAAATCTCTATGCGTAGCACAAGTTTGGAGCTGATTTTGAGGCCCTTCCCGAAGTCCAAATTGAGCATAGGATCACTCGTTGGAAAGCCCTACCTGTCTACTTTCCAACCCAAGTGGAATTTATGGATTTGGTTGCCATTTTCCCCTCCAAAAGTTCAATCTCCCAACACTGCTTCCTGTGTGTGCAAAAAGTGGCAGAAAGGCCATTTTTAGGGTGTTTTTGACCCTTTAGGCAACCCAGAACTTGATGAAATCCTTAGGTAATCCATGAGCATGCACAAATTTTGATAAAAAATCCAAAAATGTAGTTTTCCTCTGGCGCAATTATAAGCGCGTCCAAGTGGCGCCTACGCATCAAATGAGAGGAAATGCATTTTGAGACAAAAAATTCAAAATTGACAAAATTTTCCCCAAATTTATGGAAATTTGGGCTGAATTTCCACCATCAACCTATACTAGGCCAAGAAGCAGCCAAAATTTGGAGTCTATCATGCCTTTTACGATGCTTTAGTGCCCTCCTTGCTTTGCCTTCGGGATCTTGATTCACGCCTTACAAACATGATTCAGATTTAACCCAGCAATGGTTTTTCACATACCTCAACATGTTCTTTCATATTAGCCTTCTAGGTGCATGTAGTTTAGTGGTGGAATCACTGTCTCGGTCATAGGATGTATCAGTATCTGCCTCCATGATGTCCAAGGTCGATGCAAGGTCTATGTTGTCTTGTATGAGAATTTGGTGTTTTTGATTGGATCGCCAAATATGGTAGTATGGGAGGGACTGTAGGGGAAATAGGGCAGTGGGGACAATGGGATTTAATCAAGTGATATTTATCTTTTGAAAACTTCTGATTTGATAAAATTAAGGACAAGGGACAATCACTTGAATTTTTGGGATTTTGGGAAATTTTGCAATTGGGATAGGGACAATGGGAATGAGATAATGTGAATGGCTTTAGGGATGCGGGGGAATAGGGGATGGACTGTAGTGATAATATAACAGTGAGAGGGAGGAATCAACAAGGTGAGGAATGAAATTTTGGCACCAAAACAAATTTAAACTCCAACTTCAAAACCCTAAGGGAACAATTCTTAACAAGAGGATAGGGTTTAAGTTTTGGGATTCAAACTCTTATATTTCAATATCAATCAATACCAAACATGAGCTATGAACAATAGGGGAATCACTTTAACTTACTCGAGCATGGAACAACCAAGCAAATCTGATTTTGGAGAAAACTGGAAATTTTTTTATGTTTCGGGCCAATGTGCTGTGCGCACAACCCAGTGCGCCGCGCCAGTTGAAATTTGCACAGTGCAGGGCGGCCCTATGCGCCGCGCTCAGCCAGTGCACTGCGCCCAACGCCCAGTGCGCCGCGACACAGAACTTCACCACAGTTTCGGCCTTCAAACACTGTTTCGCCCTCAAGCTTCTTCCTTCGCTCCTCACGGGTTCTCCTTTGATCACTGCTGTCTCTTGGCATGAAAATGGATTCTTGAAACATAAAAAACATATTTATACCAAGGATTTTTATTTTTTCATTTGAAAAACCCATTTTGTAATGTGGCAAACTTTGACACTTTACTTTAAAACTCTGTTTTGTTTCCTTTGTGATTTTGGACTGAATGATGAGCTCTCGCACACTAAACCACCATAAATTCTGAGAAAAACTCTTCACTTGCAATATAAAAAACTCTTGACTTGCTTTCACACCACAGATTTGAGCACATTTGGAAAAATTGGAGAAGTTTATGGTGAAATTGGGCTTGCAGCTCTATGCGCCGCGCCACAAACCCAATGCGTAGCGCCCTTTTGCAGGAGGATTTTGGAAGCCTTCCCGGTGTCCAAATTGGGCGCAGGATATCTTGTTGGAAATATTGTTGAGTCTAAATTCCAAAAAAACCTGAATTTTTCAATTTGGCGTTCATTGACCCTGTCAAAAATCAAATCTCCCAAGACTGGTCAAAATGTGAAAAATGAGGCTGCATCAAGGTAGAGTGTTGTGGCAATCAATGTTTGAAGGTCTTCCTAAACTCCAAATTGAGCTCGGGATAGCTCATGGGAAAGCTCTTTGTGTCTAGTTATCATTTGACTCATCAAGAATGTCATTTTTCC
The DNA here is from genome assembly GCA_034641835.2 of Pinus albicaulis. Classification (NCBI taxonomy): domain Eukaryota; kingdom Viridiplantae; phylum Streptophyta; class Pinopsida; order Pinales; family Pinaceae; genus Pinus; species Pinus albicaulis. The sequence goes on from CM076575.1 coordinate 22,206,510, forward strand.
AACCAAGCTAGGAGAAATCTTGATTTTCCCAAGGTCAGTTCAGAGGTGCATCAATTCTCCTGAGGCGACTGTATTTTTGACATTTATCTAAAACCATGACACCTGTGTAAAAAGTGAAGGAGGTTTTTCTTCCTTGGCCTATTTTGGAAAAAAACCTCGCTCCGTTTTCCAAAATTCATCTTTTATTGCTCGGAAACATCATTGGAGTAAAACCTATCCCGATGTGTGGAACAAGGGGTTTGTCGAAATGAAGCGAAATGAAGGGGATAAGGGGCTTATAAATTCTTGAGAAAATTTTGGGAAGTAGAGAGGGATGTTAGGAAGTAGGGGAAAGTGTAATTTCAGAGATTGAGTGAGGGGAAGGGGTCCAAAAGGGCAAAACACAGGCCTAGCCTAGAAAATTGCCAGGTTATAGCAAGAAACTAGGGTTTGTGCGAAAACGAGGAATTTGGGGGATCTCAGTGATGGGAAGTGTTTAATAATGTACATTAAGGATATGAGAAGGTGTATGAACATCAGGATACAAGTTTTGATGATGATTTTACCATCCAAGAGAAATTACCTCCAAAACCCTAGGAGATGGAAATGAACCTTACCTAGGCACAACTGAAGGATGAACAAGGTGTAAAATGACCCAGTGGAACTTGATATGATGATGAAAACCCTCTGAATGATGGTACACTCAGCTGAATGGTGACATGGACCGACATCTGGACAACTTTGACGAGAGTAAAAGCAAACCCTAGACCTAATACCTAGTGACCAAATTTTGCTTGAAGGCTCACTGAAATGACAAAATTTGACCTTGACACCTTAAAATCACTTTGTAAGAGCATGTTTGATCACTGGAGGAAGGCTGCAAAGAATGACACTAACATTGGCTCTAATGGGGATGGTAGCTCCTTGGAGGTGCCAAGAACTATAGATATTTGGGAGAGCAGACCAGTGTCTTATCCATTGGGCAATGGAGTCAATAACTGCAAACCCAAAACAACTCATACCAATCCAAAAACATATACATACTGCAACGTGTACATAAAAAAATACCGGAAACTAAAATTTTGCCTTTGGCAGCTTATTTATTTACAAATCTCCCCTACTTTGCTGCAAAACCAATAGATCAAGTAATGCTGTAATGCCAGATCAACCAATCAAGTAACTGTGACAAGGATTCTGCTTGAAAGTGCTTCAACCAGGACACAAATGTAAATGCTGACAGCCATACATGCACATAACAAGTCTGGTTATGTAAACGAAAATTTTAGCTATCATTCAAACTGAAAAAAATTTCCATGTACGTTGCAATAGGATCGAAAAAACCAGACTCTGTTCGCTGCCCCAACTCCTCAATACATGCTTCCAGCTGCAAACTATCAATGCAAATATCCACGGGCAGCTCTATTTTTTCTTGTTTTGAAGGAGGGAGAGTTTCCAAGAACTTTTTGGGATCTTGGAATTCATATGATTGGATCTGATCATTTAAATACTGAATCTCCTTCTCAAATTTTTCAACAACTAACTCAAAGAAACCAGTTTTAGCTTCAGAAGGAAACTTCGGAGATCTCAAACTTTGAAGCACGACAATGAAAAATATTTCATCAATTTCAATATCCACTAACTGATCTTTAACTTCTTTTAAAACTTCAAAAAGCGCAGGGCTTGCCACATACCCTACCATTTTATTTTAGTGCATGAATGGATCAGTGAGTACTGGAATCTCTGGATTGAGTTGGAGTCGCCAGGTGAATGTTTCAGCCTTCATATGTGTCTAACTGCTGTCCACCATCAGCAATCAGATCTACAACTTGAATGATCTTTCCCGGAGAAGATATGTCACTTCTTCCCCATTTTAATGTACTGGGGAAATTCACAAGTCAAGTGTCATGTTTACAAGCTAGACTAGAGATTGACTGAAGCAGCGTTTATCTAGTTTCACTAATGCAAAGCAAGAGCATTTCGAAGGCTACCTGGCATAACTTTAGGCTCCGTCTGTAGCTTAGAAAAAAAATAGCACCAAGAAGCAAACCATTTTTTTCCCCAGTATGGTCACCACTATGTTATTGTCTAAATCTACCTCAGGCTGAAGGAAGGCAGAGTTCAGGGTAACATCAAACCACGCTCAGTCTGGTAGCTAGCCCTACCAGAACAGGAGAGGGCTCTCTCCAGGTCAATCTTAGCAAAAATATATCAATAGGG